>JBAMJV010000973.1:0-78747 GCA_037951105.1 Echinarachnius parma | reverse complement strand
ACATTTTAGTAGTCCATTCCACCAAAAAGTTCAGAAAAATAAGTTTCCAGAAAAATTATATAATTGGAAAACGCATCACTATACTAAAGTATGTGTTCGTGGGTCTGCAAACGAAGACTAGTTTGTGTCTATGACGAACGCATCATCCGTGATTCTATTGTCTCCAAGCGTACGCGTGAATATAATTGGCGCACTCGCAGACGTTTGGCGCATACGGAAACATGAGGTTGGTTCCGTAAGTGGTGGTAATTAATTGTATTGTTTATGAATTACGCAACCCTTTGCAAAGTGTTGGAGATCTATTTGATATCACACAACGGTACCACAACAGATAATTATGTGTTGTTATTTGCCCAGTTGTTCCCTTTAAAGATATACTGCACTTGTCATTTCATGATGTATAATAAATGAAATATCTGGAAACTTTAGTGAAATGAATACTCAGCATGCACTAAGAGATGAATCAGTATATTTATTCAAGATTTAATTATACATTTAATGTACATGTATTTAATTGCAAGTGCCAAATATACACACACCTTTGTCGAGAGTAACTATTCAGTTATTCAGTTTCTTTCCATTCCCCCCCCCCCCCCCCCCATAATCAAATCCATAACATTGTAAAAAAATATAGTTACATGTGTGAAAGAAAGTTAGCTAAATTAATCAAATACAAAATACAATTATACAGTAAATAACATTTGTGGAAATAGAGAGATGCAGTAACAAAAGCAATGCTTGTAGATAGAAGTAATAATCGTGTAAAACAGAACGTTAACGAGTACACGATAGTGTAAATATTGTCAGTTAATAGAAAGCCTATAAGTTCACCAACATTACTACTTTTTCTTCTTCTTCTTCTTCTTCTTCTTCTTCTTCTTGAGGTAGGTTGTGTATTTATAGGGCTCCGGATTTGTTCTTTTTTGTGTGTTTTGCTGACCTTCGTGGTCCTTGATTTTTCATAGGTTGTATCTTTCCGATGCACTGATTACTTTGAATGACATTGAATCTGTTCATAATCCCGTTATTTTGTGAAATAATTATCAAAATGCATTTTTAAATTAATTTAGTATAATTAATAATCAGTGGACTCTTGTGAACCGGATGGTAATTAATGAATGCAAACATGTTTAAAGGCTGTGTTAATTTACTAACCACATACACACACACACACACACACTCTCTCTTTCATGCAGTCATTATTGGGCTATAATAATTATAGCCCTTTTAAATTCTTGTAATTTGAATTACAATTGTCAAATATTGTTCACAAATATAGAGTTGTAATTGAGATTACACTGTGGAAGAAGGGAGTGGGAACAAGGGAGAAGGGAGACCAAGTAACTGGGGAGGATGTGTGAGACCGTGTAATACGGACTGATTGAAATTGTAAGAATTGAAAACAGTTCAAACAATTATGGACACTAATTAATTATAAATTCATGACAAATTCAATCAATAATTATGACCATTCTGTATTTGAATTTCATATGTGCGTGTGTTTTGTTTTTTTCTTTGTTGTTGTTGTTGTAGTTGTTTGTTTGTTTGTTTGTTGTTTTTTTTTTTTGGGGGGGGGGGGGGCACCTGCTGTCCTTATTTCGTCTCATTCATTCACCAGTCGTGTATAATACTCTACAGCTGAACAGGTTATTCAGCCATGCTTTGTAATACAATTCTATCTTAAATTCAAACATAGAGGAAACTGACTAGAAATATTTGAGTAATTAAAAGTGAGCAAAGAAAAATAGGCTTCGCCGGGAATCTAACCCGAGACCGCCGGATTGCTAGACCGGTGCTCAAACCATCAAGCCACGAAGACTTTGTATGGTGGGCGTTCCCATGAAACCCTTTTCAATGCTCGATTAGTCAGAAGCTATATAAACTGGGCCAATCCCAAGGATAATTAAATCAACTTTTATAGAGAAAGGCGCAGGATCACGCGAAATGATGCAGCTTTTTTTATTAATTAAATTTAATTATCCTTGGGATTGGCCCAGCTTATATAGCTTCTGACTAATCGAGCATTGAAAAGGGTTTCATGGGAACGCCCACCATACAAAGTCTTCGTGGCTTGATGGTTTGAGCACCGGTCTAGCAATCCGGCGGTCTCGGGTTCGATTCCCGGCGAAGCCTATTTTTCTTTGCTCACTTTTAACAATTCTATCTTGTTTTATCTTATCTAATATGTACTTGTAAATGTTTATGTGTTATCTGGTTATTGTATGATTGTATTTAATGTTCATAATTTTTTATGATGCTGATTTCTGTATACGAGCAGACAACAACAAAACAAAGAATCAATCAAACAAACAAACAAACAAACAAACAAGCAAACAAACAAACAACTAATATCGGGAGGTTTCTCAATTTTCAATCTGAGTCATCAACATCCAAACCACGCTCAACCCATAACAAAATTAACATGAATTGTTATGGTCCTGATTTCTGTATACGAGTAGACAACAAACAACAAACAAACACATAAACAAACAAACAAGCAAACAAACAAACAAGCAAACAACAAACAAGCAAACAAACAAACAAACAAACAAACAAACAAACAAGCAAACAACTAAATATCGGGAGGTTTCTCAATGTTCAACCTGAGTCATGAATATCAAAACCACTCTCAACCCCGGTTCCCCCCCCCCCAAAAAAAAAATAAATAAATAAATAAATAAATAAATAAATAAAATAAAATCACAAATGCACGTATGCGCTTTATATACCACAAATAGCCACATGATCATCACTTATGATGGGAGCCTTTTATCAGCATAACACACCCAGAAGTTACTTACAGAGTCAGAATAAAACGAGCTACATTATTCCATTACGTATTTGTATCTGTATTTAATTATTTTCCGAAAACAAGATATAAAGTATTACAAAGAACAAAAACAATTCTTAACCAAGTTCGTGTTAAATAAATCAACGAAAATGAGGCAGGGGTATTACAAATATGAATTAAAGATGTGAATGGCGTTGAAATCATAAATACATGTATTTTCATTTTGCCATGACAATTCTAATTAAAAGGAAGCTGTTAATTACTCCGTCATATCACAGATTATGTCGGGAGTGTGACGTGTTCTGATTCTTCTGTCGCTTACATTTATTCAAACAGTGCTTTGTTTTATAGTCGCAATTTAAATTATAACATGATTGTACAAACAATTCTGTTATTACGATCTCATGTTCGAATATAAATGGATTCAATTATCATCGCATTAAAATACTGTATACTTATATCACATTAAGGCCGCCATTTATTTTAAGTTTAAGGATAATGATGGCGGTCTCCATGCCAGTTCGTACCGTTTCTCTTTTCATTAAAACACATAATGTGTTTGAGTCTTAATTTATGGAATTAAAAATTTCGCCCTTATTAAGAAACATTTGTTAATTGTACGCATAATATTATGAGTATGTACTATTTTGATACAAAATCCAACACATTCCGGTAACTCCGAGGCCAAGAAAATTATAATTCACGAAAAGCTGCAAAAAACGGTTTTAACTTGCAAGTTGTATTACGTGAAAGGACCTCCAATAATGCATATAGGACTGGTTTATCGTATATATACGTATTTTTGAAATATTCTTAACAAATTATTACTACTCTTCATGATAGTAGCAACTCTTTTAGCGCAATCTGGCGATGAAAATTCCACAATGTGTTGCAAATAACTTAATAACATGAGTAACAAGGGCAAACAGTATTAATAGTGAAGGACATTATTTCGAGTTCAGGAATGAAATAAAATTAAATTGCGAGTTATGTGATTGGAATGGTGCGATTATGTCTTATGCACGAGTATCACTATTATTTCTGGCTATTGAGTAAACTGGAATAATTGTTACGTTTCTCTATACTGACTAAGTAAACTACAAAATAAGAAAATATTGCACCTATATATATATATATATATATATAAGTCTTAAAGCCCAATGACAGTATTGGAAAACGCCCCCGCTTTTATCACCAACCATTTAAATAATATCTTTATATTATATTTGCTTACTATGTAACTTATAACAATGATATTACCGAGTACAACACAAATACCTGTTAAAAAGGTTTGTCTCGTGATTAAAGTATAACCCTATCTTAAGCATGCCCTGGTCTTTCTTAGGACTAGGGTTCATCAGGACCATCGCCATCGTGGGTGACGTCAACACGTCCAAGACCCAGACTCAGTCCCAGATCTCAGGCCTATTGAACCCTAGTCTAGTGCAAGACTAGGAGTAGGAACATCCCCAGTGCCTTGAGCGCCGTCATCAGGGCCAAGATCAAAGTCTAGTCCTAGAACTGGCAGGACTGGGACCAGGAGGAACTCCTCGAGTGACAACTTCTCGTCTCCTGTCGAGGCAAACAGGATGATGCAAATAATAGTACTATTTATATATAAGTCATCTTTATTTCTTCAAATCAAAGAAGTTACAATAATCCTGGTCCGTGAAAAATATATCAAAAGCATTTGAATATTTTATCAATGGATAAACAAAATCCTTGCATAAAGAAACAAACAAATAACACGATACTATAGGATTTTCCGGTCAATTTCGTAAGTTGGTCACACGATTTCATTTAGTGTGCATTCAATTTCGCCGATTCTGTCACAGCAGCTGTATTTTGACATTAAAATTCGTTTTTTAACATTTGAATTCATATAACGGTCATTCAAAAATATTTTCTTTGCATTCGAATTAAAACGTGTTTCTTTTTCGTCAAATTGTCATTCAATTAAAAGCGAGAAGATTCGCTTCGCAATTGTTAACGAATTTGATTGGTAACTGCGCATTTGTAAGCGATTTGTTAAATTGAATGATACAAATGCTGAATTTCGGGAATTCGAATGACCCTTGTATCAAAACGAATGAAAAGATTACGAAATTGGCCGAGAAAACCTATACTAAGTGAACATGAACACTTAATTTGTATACAAGATAATATAGCAACAGACCACGAAATAGGGCTGTCGATTATAAAGAAGCAACATGTCGGTAAACTTAATACTGTAACACGTAATTCAACATAATACATGTAATATGACAAGTATTAAGCCTTGCAGTCTCTGATATTATTTCACTGCTCTCTTACAATTAAAAGACTTTACTTTTTATTTCGAAGGAGTGACCTTGCTGATACATAGCGCTTTAACTTTCGAAGGATTTAAACTACATAAGGTGTATTTTATTGTAACCCCATGACGTCATGTTGTCCACGTTGTGCCTAGGAATTGATAATATTGAAATATATTTTCGCATGAATAAGTTATATTAGAATGAGATTACGAGAACCCCTTTTCGTAGTATATTTTAAACACAAAATGAATATTGTCATTTTCATGACGATTTTGCTCGTGTGGACATTCCGGTCTTTGATCTCTTGAATCTGTTGTCAATGGTTTTGATTTATCTTTTTTTAATTAATCGATGAGCGTTGAGTTGTATTTGATGTGAATTTTCAAATTATTCCAACACATTATTCGCAGCCAGCCTCGCATTATAAAAAGGAATGGACACTATAGGTTACTGAACCGCGAAGAGGTGAATTTTCTTTTTCTCAGTTGATAAATATTTTCTTTATGTAAATGATATTTGGAATAATTATCAGTACATCTTGGCGCATGATCAGAAAGGAATTTAACATGCGACCAAATTATTATAAGACAGATCGTGCTAATTAGTAATTTGAACGCAAATTAAATCATTTTAAGGATAAATGGTCTAACCGACCGTTATTATTTCGAGCTCTAAATGAAATACAATTAAATGCCACTATACTTTTGTTTTCTCTCATGTAATATTATACCAAACTCGCAACTTTTGTTTTTAGGCTTGCAAAAGGAGGAAATAACCGGTAACGATTAGAATGTGTTAATGGGTACACTAATATTTATGTAATTTGGAAATGGGGAAAAAATGAAAATCAAGTTCTTCAATTAACTTACCATCCATATCATGAGCCAAAATCAGATCGCCCACTTGACCGTCCTCTGTCGACCAGTCTGCGACATCAATCTGGCCATCCTTGTTCAGGTCAAATAGGCTGAACAGCACGCGGCGGCTGATCTCCTCGTCCAGGTAAGCTCTGTCAGTGCTCCGTCGACGTCTGCCAAACCTACAAGTGAATGACAAATGCGTATGTGTTGACTAGCTGGCAGTTGTTCCATTATTTTCGTATAAGACATCATGATTCCTGAAACATGAATGGATTTATTATGGTTTCTACTACATGTATATATCATGTGTACTTCATAGAGGCAATTGCCCCTTCCCCCCAATTTTCAACCCTATTTAATTTCTAACGTGACAACATAGTTTCAAGATCCTTTAAACCACGTTTCCTTCTACATTTTGCAATGCCCAAATGCGTTACTATTTATACCGGGCCCACCAGGCTCCCCTATCATGCCTATGCGATGGGTTAAAGGGATGTTAAGCATCTGTGTTGATTGTGTAAAAAATGACAAATGGTTGATAAAATGTGTATCTGTGTGATCAGGGGGGCGTTGCATAAAACTCAAAGTTGCGTTTGATTTTGCGTTTGATCGAACGCAAAATCAAACGCAACTTTGCGTTTGATCGCAATGGACCGTGGCATAAACATCTGGATCAAACGCACCTTTGCGTTTGATATCAAACGCAACTTTGCGTTTGATATCAAACGCAACTTTGCGTTTGATATCAAACGCAACTTTAATTATGATATGAATCAGACGCAAAGTTGCGTTTGATTTCAAACTCAAGTCTTTATGCAACGGAGTTGCGTTTAAACGCAAAGTTGCGTTTGATTTTTGGCGATTTGCGTCGAGTGATGTGTGATAATTCCATGGTACAGTAAATGAATGTCAGATGACCGAGTAATGAGCGAAATGCAACTTGATATATACTAACTCATTGCACTGACTTTGTACACAGTAATAATTATCCAGTAGACAATTATATATCTGAACAATTTAATCATACATATCTTTTTAACGGAATAGAACATTTGGACAACCAAAACCTGCTCCATGCTTCTATTGGTAATACAAATACAATGCGTTATATGAGAACCGCTAGAGTTCTATGTAAGTTTTGAGGATTTTGACAATGATACTAGATCCCTTTAAAGGTAGTTCAGATTCGTCAAATCAGATGCGCGGCGCTATCTTGCGTACGCGTTGCGCACGGTGCGTGATGCACGTTAGCTCAGTGTCATGCGGTGCGCGCAAACTAGCCTAGTTTAAAATGGCGACCCGCTGTGTAGCATCCCACGCTTGATGCCCTTTAATATACTCACGGGTTTGAGATCCCTACTTGTCCGTGTACGCCTCTATCCAAATCCACTCCTGCTCCGACCTGCACACCGGGGATTGCGGCCCCTACTTGTCCACCACGTGGACCAATAGCTCCTCCAGCAGAGCAGCACGAACCCAGCTCCACGGCCAGGGCGATGACAGCTAGGACGATCACGATGTAACGCGCCATCGTCGTGTAGGTAAATTTGCACTCCGTGCGTCGAACAAAATCACCTGTGTGTAGGATGCAATCGTTTTAAAAGATGGGGTTTTTGGTTGGTGTCATTATTACAAGCATAAACCTTTTGTTTTTCGAGATGTAATGTAGAGTAATTAAATAACAATCAAAGCCCGACACAAATATTTACAAGCGACCAAGGGTCCCTTGGAAAATAGTACTATATCAATAATGGGGCTTCTCTGTTAAACGACAAAACGAAATTAATATATTATAAAACATAATAAATATATAAATGAAACGAAACATGAAACAAAATTATCATAGTATGCTTTATACAACTGTGATGGGAACGGTAACATATCGCTGTATGGAACTTACCAACAGTTGACGTTGTACTGTATCAAACTATTTACTAGCTGCATGAACCAGGTATTCAGGAAGAGGCTACGGGTATGCTCAGGGGTACAGGCGACCGGTGAGGATGGGGTGGTTGCTAAGGTCGACGTGGTGATGCAGGACTGTGTAGCTAACAGGTTCAGGTGATCGGTGTTCATGGTTCGTTGGTGAAAGTGAAGCAGTATTTATACTTTCACTCATCTTTGTATTCCTTTGATCATTTGGCAGGGGTCCATGAGGAACAATGTTGTGATTCCCTTTTCTAAGAATGAGTACACAACGGGCAAATTACGCAAAGTTTACAACTGATCATTCATATAGCTTAAATAATTGTCTATCTTGTTATTTGTTGATGGTTTGAGCGTACGTGTGCAAAGGTATCCGGGTAATAATTTCACTCAAAATCACGGTAACGGTATTTCCCCAATTTTGACCAAACTGTTGCCAAACTTTTTTCAAGTCAGTATAACATTAATACAATACTTAAATGACAATGAAACCCGGACACGAAATATGATGAATAGTCTCTGAGAGTATGAGCACAATCAGTCAAGTCATAAGAAAAGTTAATTTCTTTGGAAATAGCCATTTATTTCTACGAGTGACTCAAATAGGCAATGCACGCTGGTAAATTTTGTGGACAACTCCCCATGCGTTTTATAACTTTAATTTTGTTTTAAATTTTCCAAAATATACACTTCAATTACGTTCCAGATATGTTTTGTAGAATACATTCATACACAACATATCATGAGTTTGGGGAATAGAAAAGTATTACTATGAAAAAAAAATGAACAAAATGGGAAAATGTGTGTACAAAACATTATGGGGATTTGTCCACAAGCTTATCAGAGTGCGTTGCCAATTTAAGTCCTCTGGCATATAGAAATAAATCGACATCTCTGTTCAAAGAGCCACGTATGCTTGTTTCTTGCCCGATTATGCTCTAACTTTCAGAGATTATTCCTCCTAATCTCTTAGAGTATTATGAAGGCAACAGTTTGCTTTGGATTCATTGTCCTTTAAAGGGGTAGTTAAGTTTTGGGAGAGGGCGCTTCAAGAAATATTTGTTTGTTACAAAGCATTTTCTAACCAAATGACACGTAAAGTCCACGGACTTCTTGAAAAGAGATGGGCCGGACTGGCCTAGGGTGCAGACTGAGGCCCCAGAAGCTAATGGTCAGATAGGAACAGTTTAACACTGTGAAGAGATGGGCCGGACTGGCCTAGGGCGCAGACTGAGGCCCAGAAGCTAATGGTCAAATAGGAACAGTTTAAAACTGTGACGAGATTGGCTGGACTGGCCTAGGGCGCAGACTGAGGCCCAGAAGCTAATGGTCAGATAGGAACAGTTTAACACTGTGAAGAGATGGGCCGGACTGGCCTAGGGCGCAGACTGAGGCCCAGAAGCTAAGGGTCAAATAGGAACAGTTTAAAACTGTGAGGAGATTGGCTGGACTGGCCTAGGGCGCAGACCGAGGCCCAGAAGCTAATGGTCAGATAGGAACAGTTTCAAACTGCGAAGAGATGGGCCGGACTGGCCTAGGGTGCAGACTGAGGCTCAGAAGCTAATGGTCGGATAGGAACAGTTTCAAACTGCGAAGAGATGGGCCGGACTGGCCTAGGGCGCAGACTGAGGCCCAGAAGCTAATGGTCAGATAGGAACAGTTTCAAACTGCGAAGAGATGGGCCGGACTGGCCTAGGGTGCAGACTTAGGCTCAGAAGCTAATGGTCAGATAGGAACAGTTTCAAACTGCGAAGAGATGGGCCGGACTGGCCTAGGGTGCAGACTGAGGCCCCGGAAGCTAATGGTCAGATAGGAACAGTTTCAAACTATGACGAGGTGTGTATTCTATTGCTAGGAAATACATTGTAAAAACTTAGATTGAAATAATATCATTGTGATGTACAACATCTTTGTCTTGGAGTATTTTGGAATTCCCATTTTAATTAGTTCATTTTTAATAGTTGAATTTTCATATGTGTGACTTTTTAATAATGCATATATACAGTACATATATTTCAAATTGCGCAATTATTATTGCTGTTTTCATGAATTAAGTATTTTCCTCTGTATGTACCTTAATGTAAAACACGTGCACTTCAGTTGTAAAACGTGTATGCTGCCATTAAAGGGACTTAGTAACATTGTCTAAATCCTCAAAATAAAATTATAATTCTAGCGGTTCCCTCATACCTTGTTGTATTAACAATAAAATCGTGGGACAGGTTTTGGTTTTTCAAATTTCCCTTTCGTTACAAAGATATGTACGATCGAAGTATTCATATATATAAGAAAAACTCCGGTGGAGTTTTGAAACCGTGAACAAAGTGAGTGCAGTGAGTTAGTGAATATCACTTTGCATTTTCGCTCATTACTTGGCCATGCAATATCCATTTGACTTGAAATTTTCACACAATACCCTGTGGACATAATAGATAACAACAATATACATTGCATCAACCATTCATGACTTTTTGCACATGTCAACAAAGTTAATAGATCCCTTTAACCATGAATAAATAATTAAATGATTAAATAATTAAATAATTTTAAAACAAATATTATATAGCTAAATAAATGTTTGATGAATCTAGGGATTAATCTCCCAGAAAATTTAGGACTTAAAGTGATAGTTAATTTTTGGCCAAATTAAATTTTAGTAACCAAAACCTGCACCATTACATTACAAGCTAACAGTTATAACTCCACCATGCTCGAAAGGAATTAAACAAAATTCAAATGACTAAGTAAAAAGAGCCGTTAAAACTCAAAAAGACGCTCTCTAAAAACCCATTGGTTTCAACCATTTCAAATAAAATATCGTGCATGTCATGTTTTTTTGAAATAGTGATTAGATAGAGAGATAATTAACAACTATTTAAAAACATATTTAGTACATTTTTAAAAAGAGGAAGCATTTAAAAAAAATTGTTAACGGCCGGTTCAAAATGATTGAATAATTGTGGGGCCCCACACTTATTACAAATGGTTATGTTTATGAATATTTCAGCCATTTCTGAACCGATTTTGATCAAAGAAAGTTTATTCTGTCATTAGAATTGTATACTCTTTCAAATTTGACACTCCGTTTTTCATTATCACACAAACAAATCATTTTGTGTAGCGCCCTCTATTCTTAAAGTCAACTATCTCTTTAATCGATTAAGAAATCATAACTTGCGTGTTGGTAAAGGTGAAATAATGATTTCATATATTTCATATATTTATTGGACTGCACAACGGACAACCTGGCGAGTATACTCAGGTATAAACTTAAACGGGTCTGGTACAGGGGCCTGACATATACAGGGTGGCCCCAAACATATAGGATTGTTTTTACTTGCACGAACTTGTAAATAAACGCACCAACTTGTGAGGTGGAACTGGTATGCACACACATCCCACACATACACAAACAGTGCGTAATCTTCATGTCTGAAGCTGCACTTTATTGGAAGAAGAAGAAGAAACGGAACGGGGCACTCCCAAAAATAAAATAACGAAATGAACATGTCTATCGGATAGGGTGTCTTCCCCAATGAAAACGATACCAGGAATAGTCATTTTGGTCGTGTAGTTTTTGTTTTAGGGCGCTCTGAGTGACACCATGTCAGGTTCCCATTTTTGTCAATTTTGACCAAGTCATTGCCAGACAATTCGCTCTTACTGCCCGTTATAGCATCGGACAACTCTGCCAATTCTTTTGTTTCACAGCTGAATGCACACTAACAATGGCGCGCGTACTGCACCGCTATAACGGGCCGTAAGTGCCAATTATCGCCCCTCTCCCTCCCCATTTGGGTACGCCAATGTAGACTACCACAAGCGGAAAAGCATTTTGGGGTCGTGGCGGTCACCAACTAGGCACTGTTCCAAATCAAAAAAGGGGAAAACCGGTAACGTGATATTTTAGTGCAGTTCCTCCTACTAAGTCACTGAACTCACGATATTCATTTTATATAGTTCTTATGTCTCTTCATTTTTTCCCATAATTATAGAAATTGAAATGTAAAACTATTATACAATTTAGGGAATTATTATCTGAATCATATTTGATTTCTTATTGTTGGCTTTTATGTGTTTGGATATCCGTTAACCAGTTAACTATGATGGGTATATAATGTGTGTACTAATACTTAAGTCAATATTTAAAGGGGTAGTTTAGTTTTGGTAAGGCTGAACTTAAGTAGCTAAAACCTGCACAGTAACATTATAAACTAATAGTTATAACTCCACCATGCTCGAAAGGTATACAAAATTACAAACGACTAAGAGCCATTCAAACACAAGAGGGCGCTTTTTAAAAAGGCATTGGTTTCAACCATTTTTCATACAAAATTATGCATGTGATGTTTTATTGATATAATGATTAAATAGCGAGATCATCAACAACTATTAAAAAACGCTTTTGAAAATTTTTGAAAAAGTGCAAGCATTTTAAATTTTTTTTCTAAAAATCATCTAATTATTTGGGCCCCAAATAATTATAAGATCAGATATATTTATTGATATTTCAGCCGTTTCTGGGTCGATTTTGACCAAATAAAGTTTATTCTGCCATTAAAATTGCATGTTCTCTCAAATTCGACATTCAGTTTTTCATTACCTCACAAAAAAATTGTGATGTGCAGCGCCCTCTCTACCAAAACTAAACTACCCCTTTAAATCATACTGAAATGGTTCAATGTCATTTTATTAAATTTGCAGCAAATTTAAGCACAACTTCATTCTGTATAATGTGTATATATATTTCTTAATATTTGTACTATTTCAGTATTGTTTTTATTGTCTATGTTTCTGTGATGCTGTTTGTAATTTAATTCATACTTTCGCATCATAACAGTTTTAATCCACGGATTTGTATTATTTTTCTTTAAAACAATATATTCCATATACCTAACCGCTTTGCGGTACAAAACAATAATTATGTTCCTTCATGAGCTTTGTGACTAGAGTTGACCACGGCACCCAGAAGGTTAAAGGGGGCCACCAGGCAAAGAACAACACATAGTTTTATGATTTGGTACCGTTTTGTGATATCAAATAGATACCCAACATTTTGCAAAGGGTTGCGTAATTAATAAACAAAGCAATTATTTTCCATCTCTTATCAAACCACTATTATTTCCTGGTTCCGTCATGTCCATACGGGCCAAACATTTGCGAGTGCGTCAATGCTATTCACGCGTACGTTTGGAGACAATATAATCCCGGATGATTCGTTCGCTCTGGACAAATTAGTCTTCGTAATTCAGACCCATAAACGAATGCTTTAGAATGGTGATGCGTTTTCCAATTATATATTTTTTTTCTGGAAACATATTTTCGTGAACTTGTTGATGGAATGGACTACTGAAGATGCTACCTTTTATTTATAAGAATATTATTTTGGGGTGATGCTACCCATTAAGTGATGTGATGACTGGTGGCCAATTTTGAATAAGTTTGTCTGCTAGCGATATATCGCTTTGTAGCGTGGTATAATCCAGGTGCGGATAAGCGTATGATTATTATTGTAACATTGATTGGTTGATTAGTTATTTGGTTTGTACAGACGCGTTCAATCAGTTTGATTATGTACGTCAGGGACCGCCCTTTGTCGTCACCATCCGAGAGACGCAGGCGAGTTTCACCCCCGGGCCGATTCGTGCGACAATAAAACGTTTCGAATTGTTATAGTAATATGTTAACAGCCAATCAGCATGAAGTAATATAACTGTTGCCATATAGTATTTACAATAATTGGACACTTGCAACATTTGCAAATGTTTCATGAAACGGCGTCCAGATTATCTCTTCACAAACGACGATGAATAGCTTTAAGGGGTACCAACACCTACAAATAATATTCATATTATATGAAAGGAAACATTTCTAGTAGTCCATTCCACCAAAACTTTCAGAAAAATAAGTTTCCAGAAAAAATATATAATTGGTAAACGCATCACTATACTAAAGTATGTGTTCGTGGGTCTGCAAACGAAGACTACTTTTTGTCTATGACGAACGCATCGTCCGTGATTCTATTGTCTCCAAGCGTACGCGTGAATATAATTGGCGCACTCGCAGACGTTTGGCGCATACGGAACCATGAGGCCATGTTGGTTCCGTAAGTGGTGGTAATTAATTGTTTTGCTTATGAATTACGCAACCCTTTGCAAAGAGTTGGAGATCTATTTGATATCACACAACGGTACCAAAACAGATAATTATGTGTTGTTATTTGCCCGGTGGTCCCCTTTAAAAATATACTGCACTTCTCAATTCATGATGTACAATAAATGAAATATCTGCAAACTTTAGTGAAATGAATACTCAGCATGCACTAAGAGATGAATCCGTATATTTATTCAAGATTTAATTATACATTATTTTAATGTACATGTGTTTAATTGCAAGTGCCAAATACACACACCTATGTCGAGATTAACTACTCAGTTATTCGGTTTCTTTCCATTTCCCCCCCCCCCCCCCCCATAATCAAATCCATAACATTGTAACAAAATATAGTTACATGTGTGAAAGAAAGTTAGCTAAATTAATCAAATACAAAATACAATTTACAGTAAATAACATTTGTGGAAATAGAGAAATGCAGTAACAAAAGCAATGCTTGTAGATAGAAGTAATAATCGTGTAAAACAGAACATTAACGAGTACACGATAGTGTAAATATTGTCAGTTAATAGAAAGCCTATAAGTTCACCAACACTACTACGTTTTCTTCTTCTTCTTCTTCTTCTTCTTCTTCTTGAGGTAGGTTGTGTATTTATAGGGCTCCGGATTTGTTCTTTTTTGTGTGTTTTGCTGACCTTCGTGGTCCTTGATTTTTCATAGGTCGTATCTTTTCGATGCACTGATTACTTTGAATGACATTGAATCTGTTCATAATCCCGTTATTTTGTGAAATAATTATCAAAATGCATTTCTAAATTAAATTAGTATAATTAATAATCAGTGGACTCTTGTGAACCGGATGGTAATTAATGAATGCAATAATGTTTAAAGGCTGTGTTAATTTAATAACCACTACAAAACATACATCGTGTTGTACACTGGTTATAACCTAATCGTGAACAAGGAACGATATATAGGAACGAAAGGTATAGGCTTAGGGCAACGTATGTATAGGATATGTCGTAGGTTAGTAGGATTAGGAGGATAGGGCTATAATAGATACACACAGAAAAGGGTGGTACTTATTCCAAAACTGCAACTTTTAACCATTTTTGGTGCATCTTTGCACTTAACTCAAAGGTGTAATTAAATTGCACCATAACATTGCATATATTCACATTTCCCAAATGGTGCAACTTTGTACCTTTAACTTACATTTACACTTAACGCTTACATTTACATTTACACTTACACTTACTTTGCCTATCTACTTTTAAGTGCAACTTTGCACCATTTCATAAAGATGCTTTATTGCACCGTCAAGGTGCAAGCGGTGAAGGATCAACTCTGCACCTTTACCGAAAGGTGAAATATTGCACTTATACAGGTGCCCCCAGTGTGGCAAAGGTGTGCACCTATATATGTGTTAGATTGACCCATTTGTTCTTACTGTGTAGTTGAACCGTTGCTCCATAGGCTTAATACACAGCGCAAAATTTCCATCTCTATTGCCAGCTCCGCCGGTGTGGCAGGGATAATTGTCCAGGTGTCCAGTACCAATTATCCCTAGGGATATATGTCCACAACGCTCCGTTGGACAATTATCCCTGGTGCACCTCTAGGGATAATTGTCCTTGCCCAGGGATTAGTTTCCATCGTGTGAATCGATTTCCGATGTGGATTATTTGCTCATAAAGATCATTTGGCGACGAATGATGTAGACACATCTTAAGTTGTGTGATATAAGTCGTAACGAATATGTTTTTTTATTTGTTTAAAAGCTAATTTGTCTTATATGGGTTTGTCATCGGGGGCAACCTCGAACCTCAAGATCTTAATCCTACGTTAGCAACTTTTTTAATGTCGTACCCGTTAAAAGTTAATGCTCTGAGGCCGATTTAGTTGCTAACTTCAATCACTCAAATCTAGTTTAATTCGCCACCTCGTATTTGAGGTTAGCAACTATTTTAATGTCGTACCCGTTAAAAGTTATTGCTCCATGTTCGATTTAGTTGCTATTTTCAATCACTCAAATCTAGTTTAATTCGCCACGTCGTATTTAAGATAAGCAACTATTTTAATGACGTACCCGTTAAAAGTTAATGTTCTATGGCCAATTTAGTTGCTAACTTCAATCACTCAAATCTAGTTTAATTCACCACCTCGATTTTCCGAACAAAATCAGGCTTAGATTTTGAATAAATCAACGTCATTTCTATAATAGACTTGAATAATAAATGACAATAGTTTGCTTCTACCATGTGTACAGTTATACTTGGGTTCTAAAATCAATATCGCGACAAATAATTAGCTTTAACAAATCTGTCTGGCGAATATGGGCGAAGCACGGTAAAGTTATACATTTCGAGCCGAAATGCAGCAGGTGATGTGAGGCTGTAAGCAGTGACTTCCGACGCCGCAACGTACGCGTACGGCGCTCTGCGCAGTCTGCCTGCAAGTGCAGAGTCACGTCAAATGTCAAACTCAACAACGCGTGACATGCGCCTAGAAAACGCTCATAATAAAAGAATGAATGACTCTTTTACCGTTCTGCATTCATATTTTGGCAGATGTTCATATTATTGATCAAGTTATTAGTAACATTTGCTAAATGATACAAATTTCATTCTTATTTTCTGTCCTGTTTATGACATCTCGGCGCTTGTCGTCGGCATTTACTGGGTGTGTAGGATCGGAATATGTGATTGTACGTAAATTGAATTATGCCCGGCGCAGACAGAGGGGAGACAGAGCCGACTCGACCTGATCCGACTGGTTTTCAGCCTGATTAATGTGCTGCCTTAGGACTCCGGTTTTTCCAGTCAAGTGCCAATCGGAGGTCATTCAAGGCCGATTCAACATGTTGGATCGACTCCGACTGAGCAAAACTGACTCTAGCCTGACTGAAAACCAGTCGGATCGGGTCGAGTCGGCCCTGTCTACGTACGCCTGCGCCGGGCTTTAGTCCACACGTCACATGACGTCACAAAGGAAAAATGATGTGGACAAAAATCCCTGAGCGTGGCCAATTATCCCTTGATTTTTCTAGGGATTTCTGTCCATGATGACGTCACTGCCAATTATCCCTGACCGGACAATTATCCCTGTCACATCGGCATGGTGTACTGAATTGATGCTATTATAAATTTACACCCGGATAAGATTGCCTTCGAGCGGATATTTGGCCGAACCCCAGCCCGCTGGGTCAGGCATTGGCGTCAGAGTGGGTCCGCTGACCGAAATGTAACTGCTCACTCCGCTCAGAAATGCCTTTACATTGCAAGTAAAGAACGTATTACATCGCCAATATCAATTTGTCAGACAAAACAAAGATTATCCGAGTGCATGTAAAAAAACCCCTCAACAACAACCAAACACCAAAACAAACAAACAAGGGTGTGGGGGGGGGGGGGGGGGGGCAGTGCCGTCAAATTCACACGTTTGGGTGGATAAACGTTTTCGTTGTATTCAAGTTTATTTTCATTAGCTTGGTTTCCTACTTAATGCATTAAGTTTAATTAATGAAACATATTACAAATTATTGTTGTTGTCTTATTAGATAATTCCATGAACAGTAATACCCAAACACGCGCGCACAATGGTGACAATATCACGAAATCGCAATAATGTTTATGTGAAAATCCACCACCCACACCGTGCAGACAGACATACACGCACACATACACATACACACACACACTCTCTCTCTTTCATGCAGTCATTATTGGGCTATAATAATTATATTCCTTTTAAATTCTTGATTTGAATTACAATTGTCAAATATTGTTCACAAATAGAGTTGTAATTGAGATAACACTGTGGGAGAAGGGAGTGGGAACAAGGGAGAAGGGAGACCAAGTAACTGGAAAGGATGTGTGAGACCGTATAATACGGACTGATTGAAATGGTAAGAATTGAAAACAGTTGAAACAATTATGGACACTAATTAACTGTTATAAATTCATGACAAATTCAATCAATAATTATGACCATTTTGTATTTGAATTTCATATGTGCGTGTGTTTTGTTTGTTTGTTTGTTGTTGTTGTAGTTATTGTTTTTTTTTTTTTTTTTTTTTTGGGGGGGGGGGGCACCTGCTGTCCCAATTTAAATACATGTAGCTTATTTCGTCTCATTCATTCACCAGTCGTGCATAATACTCTACAGCTGAACAGGTTATTCAGCCGTGCTTTGTAATACAATTCTATCTTGTTTTATCTTATCTAATATGTACTTGTAAATGTTTATGTGTTATTGTATGATTGTATTTAATGTTCATAAGCATCATTCAAATAATCAATCAAACAAACAAACAAACAAACAAGCAACTAATATCGGGAGGTTTCATCAACATCCAAATCACGCTCAACCCACAACAAAAATAACATGAATTGTTATGGTGCTGATTTCTGTATACGAGTAGACAACAAACAACAAACAACCAAACAAACAAACAAACAAACAAATAAACAAACAAACAAGCAAACAACTAAATATCGGAAGGTTTCTCAATGTTCAACCTGAGTCATGAATATCAAAACCACTCTCAACTCCGGCCCCCCACCCCCCCCCCCAAAAAAAATAAAAATAAAATAAAATAAAATCACAAATGCATGTATGCGCTTTATACCACAAATAGCCACATGATCATCACTTATGATGGGAGCCTTTTATCAGCATAACACACCCAGAAGTAACCTACAGAGTCAGAATAAAACGAGCTATTATTCCATTACGTATTTGTATCTGTATTTAATTATTTTCCGAAAACAAGATATAAAGTATTACAAAGAACAAAAACAATTCTTAACCAAGTTCGTGTTAAATAAATCAACGAAAATGAAGCAGGGGTATTACAAATATGAATTAAAGATGTGAATGGCGTTGAAATCATAAATACATGTATTTTCATTTTGCCATGAAAATTATAATTAAAGGGAATCAATTGCTCCGTCATATCACAGATCTGATTATGTCGGGAGTGTAACGTGTTCTGATTCTTCTGTTGTTTACATTAATTTTATTCAAACAGTACTCTGTTTTATAGTGGCTATTTAAATTATAACATGATTGTACAAACAATTCTGTTATTACGATCTCATTTTCTAATATTAATGGAATCAATTATCATCGCATTAAAATACTGTATAATTATATCACATTAAGGCCGCCATTTTAAAGGCTTTAAAGTTAAAGGCTAATGATGGCGGTCCCCATGCCTGTTCTTACCTGTTCTATTTTCATTAAAACACATATGTGTTTGAGTCTTATTTTATGGAATGAAAACTTTCGCCCTTATTAAGAAACATTTGTTAATTGTACGCATAATATTTTGAGTATGTATTATTTTGATACAAAATCCAACACATTCCGGTAACTCCGAGGGCAAGAATATTATAATTCACGAAAAGCTGCAAAAAACGGGTTTAACTTGCAAGTAGAATTACGTGAAAGGACCTTTCAATAGTGCATAGAACTGGTATGTCGTATATATACGTATTTTTGAAATATTCTCAACAAATTATTACTCCTCTTCATGATAGTGTCCACTCTTATAGCGCAATTTGGCGATGAAAATCTCACAATGTGTTGCAAATAATCTAATAACATGATTAACAAGGGCAAACAGTATTAATAGTGAAGGACATTATTTCGAGTTCAGGAATGAAATCAAATTAAATTGCGAGTTATGTGATTGGAATGGTGCGATTATGACTTGTTCACGAGTATCACTATTATTTCTGGCTATTGAGTAAACTGTAATAATTGTTACGTTTCTCGTTATTGACTAAGTAAACTACAAAATAAGAAAATATTGCCACTATATATATATATAAGTCTTAAAGCCCAATGACAGTATTGGAAAACGCCCCCGCTTTTATCACCAACCATTTAAATAATAATATCTATAATTATTATATTTGTTTACTATGTAACTTATAACAATGATATTACCGAGAACAACACTAATACCTGTTAAAAAGGTTTGTCTCGTTACTTAAGTCTAACCCTATCTTAAGCATGCCCTAGTCTTGTTTAGGACTAGGGTACACCAGGACCATCGCCATCGTGGGTGACGTCAACACGTCCAAGACCCAGACTTAGTCCCAGATCTCAGGCCTATTGAACCCTAGTCTAGTGCAGGACTAGGAGTAGGAACATCCCCAGTGTCTTGAGCGCCGTCATCAGGGCCAAGATCAAAGTCTAGTCCTAGAACTGGCAGGACTGGGACCAGGAGGAACTCCTCGAGTGACAACTTCTCGTCGCCTGTCGAGGCAAACAGGATGATACAAATAATAATACTATTTATATATACTGTAAGTCATCTTTATTTCTTCAAATCAAAGAAGTTACAATAATCCAGGTCCGTGAAAAATATATCAAAAGCATTGAATATTTTATCAATAGATACAAAAAAATACTTGCATAAAGAAACAAACAAATAATACGATAATATAGGATTTTCCGGTAAATTGTGTAAGTTGGTCACACGATTTCATTTTGTGTGCACTCAATTTCGCCGATTCTGTCACCGCAGCTGTATTTTGTCATTCAATTTCGTTTTTTAACATTTGAATTCATATAACGGTCATTCGAAAATATTTTCTTTGCATTCGAATTAAAACGTGTTTCTTTTTCGTCAAATTGTCATTCAATTTAAAGCGAGAAGATTCGCTTCGCAATTGATAACGAATTTGAATGCTAACTGCGCATATTTGTAAGCGATTTGTTAAATTTAATGATACACATGCTGAATTTCGGGTATTCGAATGACCCTTGTATCAAAACGAATGAAAAGATTACGAAATTGGCCGAGAAAACCTATACTAAGTAAACATGAACACTTAATTTGTATACAAGATAATATAGCAACAGACCACGAAATAGGGCTGTCGATTATAAAGAAGCAACATGTCGGTAAACTTAATACTGTAACACGTAATTCAACATAATACATGTAATATGACAAGTATTAAGCCTTGCAGTCTCTGATATTATTTCACTGCTCTCTTACAATTAAAAGACTTTAATTTTTATTTCGAAGGAGTGACCTTGCTGATACATAGCCCTTTAACTTTCGAAGGATTTAAATTACATAAGGTCTATTGTATTGTAACCCCAGGACGTCATGTTGTCCACCTTGCCTAGGAATTGATAATATTGAAATATATTTTCGCAAGAATAAGTTATATTAGAATGAGATTACGAGAAGCCCATTTCGTAGTATATTTTAAACACAAAATGAATATTGTCATTTTCATGACGATTTTGCTCGTGTGGACATTCCGGTCTTTGATCTCTTGAATCTGTTGTCAATGGTTTTGATTTATCTTTTTTTAATTAATCGATGAGCGCTGAGTTGTATTTGATGTGAATTTTCAAATTATTCCAACACATTATTCGCAGCCAGCCTCGCATTATAAAAAGGAATGGACACTATAGGTTACTGAACCGCGAATAGGTGAATTTTCTTTTTCTCAGTTGATAAATATTTTCTTTATGTAAATGATATTTGGAATAATTATCAGTACATCTTGGCGCATGATTAGAAAGGAATTTAACATGCGACCAAGATATTATAAGACAGATCGTGCTAATTAGTAATTTGAACGCAAATTAAATCATATTAAGGATAAATAGTCTAACCGACCGTTATTATTTCGAGCTCTAAATGAAATACAATTAAATGCCACTATACTTTTGTTTTCTCTCATGTAATATTATACCAAACTCGCAATTTTTGTTTTTAGGCTTGCAAAAGGAGGACATAACCGGTAACGATTAGAATGTGTTAATGGGTACACTAATATTTATGTAATTTGGAAATGGGGAAAAAATGAAAATCAAGTTCTTCAATTAACTTACCATCCATATCATGAGCCAAAATCAGATCGCCCACTTGACCATCCTCTGTCGACCAGTCTGCGACATCAATCTGGCCATCCTTGTTCAGGTCAAATAGGCTGAACAGCACGCGGCGGCTGGTTTCCTCGTTCAGGTAAGCGCTGTCCGTGCTCCGTCGACGTCTGCCAAACCTACAAGTGAATGACAAATGCGTATGTGTTGACTAACTGGCAGTTGTTCCATTATTTTCGTATAAGACATCATGATTCCTGAAACATGAATGGATTTATTATGGTTTTCTACTACATGTATATATCATGTTTACTTCATAGAGGCAATTGCCCCTTCCCCCAAATTTTCAACCCTATTTAATTTCTAACGTGACAACATAGTTTCAATAAGATCCTTTAAACCACGTTTCCTTCTACATTTTGCAATGCCCAAATGCGTTACTATTTATACCGGGCCCACCAGGCTCCCCTATCATGCCTATGCGATGGGTTAAAGGGATGTTAAGCATCTTTGTTGAATGTGTAAAAACTGACAAATGGTTGATAAAATGTGTATCTGTGTGATCAGGGGGGCGTTGCATAAAACTCAAAGTTGCGTTTGATTTTGCGTTTGATCGAACGCAAAATCAAACGCAACTTTGCGTTTGATCGCAATGGACCGTTGCATAAACATCTGGATCAAACGCACCTTTGCGTTTGATATCAAACGCAACTTTGCGTTTGATATCAAACGCAAGTTTAATTATGATATGGATCAGACGCAAAGTTCCGTTTGATTTTAAACTCAAGTCTTTAAACGCAAAGTTGCGATTGATTTTTGGCGACTTGCGTCGAAAATCAAACGCAACTTTGGGTTTTGAGTTTTATGCAACGCCCCCCTGATATGCCCACAGAGTGATGTGTGATACATCCATGGTACAGTAAATGAATGTCAGATGACCGAGTAATGAGCGAAATGCAACTTGATATATGCTAACTCATTGCACTGACTTTGTACACAGTAATAATTATCCAGTAGACAATTATATATCTGAACAATTTAATCATACATATCTTTTTTAACGGAATAGAAATGTGGACAACCAAAACCTACTCCATGCTTCTATTGGTAATACAAATACAATGCGTTATATGAGAACCGCTAGAGTTCTAAGTAAGTTTTGAGGATTTTGACAATGATACTAGATCCCTTTAAAAGTAGTTCAGATTCGTCAAATCAGATGCGCGGCGCCATCTTGCGTACACGCTGCTCACGGTGTGATGCACGTTAGCTCAGTGTCATGCGGTGCGCGCAAACTAGCCTAGTTCAAAATGGCGACCCGCTGTGTAGCATCCCACGCTTGATGCCTTTAATATACTCACGGGTTTGAGATCCCTACTTGTCCGTGCACGCCTCTATCCAAATCCACTCCTGCTCCGACCTGCACACCGGGGATTGCGGCCCCTACTTGTCCACCACGTGGACCAACAGCTACTCCAGCAGAGCAGCACGAACCCAGCTCCACGGCCAGGGCGATGACAGCTAGGACGATCACGATGTAACGCGCCATCGTCGTGTAGGTAAGTCTGCACTCCGTGCGTCGAACAAAATCACCTGTGTGCAGGATGCAATTGTTTTAAAAGATGGGTATTTTTGGTTTGGTGCCATTATTACAAGCAAAAACGTTTTGTTGTCGAGATGTAATGTAGAGTAATTAAATAATAATCAAAGCCCGACACAAATATTTACAAGCGACCAAGGGTCCCTTGGAAAATAGTGCTATATCAATAATGGGGCTTCTCTGTTAAACGACAAAACGAAATTAATATATTATATAAACAAGATAAATATATAAATAAAACAGAACATGAAACAATTTATCATAGTATGCTTTATACAACTGTGATTGGAACGGTAAAATGTCGCTGTATGGAACTTACCAACAGTTGACGTTGTACTTTATCAAACTAGTTACTAGCTGCATGAACCAGGTATTCAGGAAGAGGCTACGGGTATGCTCAGGTGTACAGGCGACCGGTGAGGATGGGGTGGTTGATAAGGACGACGTGGTGATGCAAGTGAAGCTAACAGGTTCAGGTAATCGGTGATCATGGCTCGTTGGTGAAAGTGAAGCAGTATTTATACTTTCACTCATCTTAGTATTCCTTTGATCATTTGGCAAGGGTCCATGACTCCATGAGGAACAATGTTGTGATTCCCTTTTCTAAGAATGTGTACACAACGGGCAAATTACGCAAAGTTTACAACTGATCCTTCATATAGCTTAAATAATTGTCTATCTTTTTATTTGTTGATGGTTTCAGCGTACGTGTGCAAAGGTATCCGGGTAATAATTTCACTCAATATCACGGTAACGGTATTTCCCCAATTTTGACCAAATTGTTGCCAAACCTTTTTCAAGAAGTATAACATTAATACAATACCTAAAGGACAATGAAACCCGGACACGAAATGTGATGAATAGTCTCTGAGAGTTTGAGCACAATCAGTCAAGTCATAAGAAAAGTTTATTTCTTTAGAAATAGCCATTAAGTTCTACGAGTGACTCAAATGCACGCAATGCACGCTGGCAAATATTGTGGACAACAGTATTCCCCATGCGTTTTATAAACAAACTTTCATTTTGTTTTCAATTTTCTCAAAATATATATGTTTACACTTCGATTGCGTTCTAGATATGTTTTTGTAGAATACAGTTATACACAACATATCATGAGTTTGGGGAATAATACAAGACTTACAGGACAATGAACCCGGACCAATCGTTGTTTGCACTATAAGACACGAACTATGATGAAAAGGGACCAACTTTTATTCAATGATTTAAGAAAATATTTATAAATCCTAGACATTTTTGAAAATATACCAAAATGGTTTTACATTTTTTTTTATGATCTCACTATTGAATAATTCTTTTTATCAAACAACACATTCACATATTTTGATTTAAAAATGGTTGAAACTTGAGGTGTATGGAGGGCGCCCTCTTGTGTTAGCACTTGCTTTTTGAATGAAAACAGCCCCGTAAATCTCCGTGTATAAGACGCACTCGTGTCTAAAACGCACCCACAACTTTGACAGAAAAAAAAAGACACCCTGTATTTAATTTTTTTGACACCCTGAATTTTTTTTTTTTTAGACACCTTGTAGTGCTGTTGGAACACTTATACCACTGGTCTAGTATTCATCAACATATACATTTTCTCACATAAACAATAGTGGTTAGTACCAAAATTGATTGAGTAGTATCATTGAGTAGTAATATATGAATATTCATGAGCAGCATATATGAATATTCATGATGCTCATTAAATATGCAATTAACTAAAATTACTTACAACGATTTTAACAATTAAACAACTTTTTAAACAGCCAAAAACGCTGTTTAAGCCGGTCCCTCTAACAACATTGTTTAAAATTTTGAACAACCAAGATAGGCTATCTTGGTTGTTCAAAATGTTAAACATTGGGCCGTATGCATAAAAACAAGCAATTGCTTGTGCTAGCCTTTTGCTTGAATCGGTATGCACACAAACAAGCAATTGCTTGCAAGCAAAAGCTTTTGCTTACAAGCACAAGCAATTGCTTACTGCTCGTAAGCAATTGCTAACCAAACAAGCAATTGCTTAAAACACTATGCATAAAACGAACCTTTTACTTGTCTTGATAAGCAATTGCTTGCGTGTTTTCAAGCACCTCCAGACCAGCTTGAGCTCTTGCTTACTAAGGACATTCGCGTTTTAGAATCAAGTTTTCATACCGTTTCAGGATGGTTTAGAACTCCTGGTTCCAGAGGTTATGTTGTGATTACATATTTAATCAAATGGCTGTTATTTTAGACGTTTATATCCATGTAGGCAATTTTGTTCATGATTTGAAAATATTTGCGTAAGAAAAATACTGTTGCCAGGTCGGGTACGACCAGGGAAAGCTGCTACGCAAGGGACTACACGACGTTTGCATACACTACGAATCCCCTTTGTTGTCATGCAGTGCGATGTTCGCACAACCGTAACGATGCTTTGTTCAACACGTAAGCAATTGCTTAGGCAGTGTAAGCAAAAGGTTTCAGTACAAGCAAAAGCTTATGCATACGAGCAATTGCTTGAACTTGATCTTTTGCTTGACAGGCTCTTGCTTGTGCTTGAAGCAATTGCTTATAAGCAATTGCTACGTTTTATGCATACGGCCCAATGTTGTTAGAGAGACCGGCTTGGTTGTTCAAAATTGTAAACAATGTTGTAAGAGGGACCGGCTTAAACAGCGTTTTTGGCTGTTTCAAAAGTTGTTTATTTTGTTTTTGCTGTGTATGAATATTCATTAGCAGCAGTGTTACTTGCTCAATACAAATTTTTAACTTACCAATATTGTTTATGTGAGAAAAAGGTATAACTTGCTGAATGCTACATTTGACAGCAAGCTCTTGTCATGCCCTAGACAGTACTAAACATGACTACAGGGTGTCAACAAAAAAATGTAAAAAAAATATATATATTTGTTTGTATTATTTTTTTTTTGCTGTACCTGTGTATTAGACGCACCCCCACTTTGAAAATTTTCCGATTATGCTTTTCTACTATTCAAGCGTCATATAATTGAATGATAACTTACAAGTTTGAGTTACTAAGATTTTGTTTGACAAGAACTGACAAGAACTACCAACAGTCCTTTCTAGGACTACCAATAGTTCTTTTTAGAACTCTCCTAGAAAGAATACCAACAGTCCTTTTCAGGACTACACCAACAGTCCTTTCTAGGACTAACAACAGTCCTTTCTAGGACTACCATAGTCCTTTTCAGGACTCACCAATCCACCCATCTCACATGGTGCAACCGCAAACCACACGTATTATACAGGGAAACCCTGTTATAACGAGGTCATCGGGACTGCCAACTTTACCTCGTTATAAGCGGTACCTCGCTATAAACGATCTCATACTCAAGCACATTAAAATACACACAGTGATAAAAGCAACATGTATTACGAGTAATGTGTTGTGTGTTGTATAAACAATGGCTTGTAATTGTGTACTGTGAATAAACAAACGTAATTGCAAGAGTCTCCAAGTCCCGGGGGGGCCACTCACCTATATTGCTGTACACACGCGCGACCACAGGTTTTTCAAACCCACCCTAAACAAGTTTTATCCATTGGTCAAATTTATACCCTATTCAAGTATTTTCGCGTGCTTTTTTGACGATTTTGCCCCCTAAACAAGTATAACCCCTAAAACATACCCCTAAACAAGGACTACGTCAATTGCTCTCAATTAAACCTCTAGAAATAATGGAAATGTTTGAGAAAAAGATACCCTAAACGCGTATTTGTTTAACTCCACAAACATACCCTTTTTGTCTGATTTAGGCCTTTTTGACACCCTAACCGCGTGACGCGCGTGACGCGCCATGATCGGCAAAAAGTACCCTTTTTACGCGTTTTTTTGGTCGCGCGTGTGTACAGCAATATAGTTGAGTGGCCCCCCCGGGCTCCAAGTTTAAAATTGCAACGATGAAGTTTGTTCAAACTCATTCACCTGACGATTTTTGATGTTGTGCTGAAAACAACTGTCCTAATTAGAAATTGCGAATATGAATCGTTCTTGCGCTATGGGCGAACATGTACAACACCCATGCATTCAGGGGTGTGAGGCAGCATTTTCCCCCCATGTTCACACGTGAATTCACGGGCGCCTTCGATTTCTAGTCCGCTCCCCTACTGTTAAACAAACAAAAAACAAAATCACAAAAAAAAAATCACGGAAAAACACTTCCCAGATGGAAAAAATAAGCATGGAAAACAAAGTCTCTTTCATTTTTTTGAAACCTCGTTATAAGCGGGTTGATATCTTATGCTTTTCATTGAGTGTGCGTGAGCAGAATGTGCTCGTTATAACCGGAATCTCGCTATATCCGAGCTCGTTATAAGAGGGGCATTGTGCCATAGAAACACACATTGAAATACTCGGGACTGAATGGTTTGCCTCGTTATAAGCGGTACCTCGTTATAAGCGAGCTCGTTATAACAGGGTTTCCCTGTATACACCACCATGGAAACCGATACTTACAAGCAACATTTAAGAACTGTACTATCCCTTTAATTTCATTTTAAATATTGACTACACTATACCGGATATCCACAACATAACCCGTGCCAATCGGTAATTTCGTATACTTGTTTTAATCCGCTATTCATATGGCTTCCAGTCATGCCAGTGGTGTGCCCAGAATTTTATGTTCGTGAGAGTGTGGGGGGGGGGGGGGTGGTACAAATCATTTCTTAACCGAATGACACGTAAAGTCCACGGACATCTTGAAACGAGATGGGCTGGACTGGCCTAGGGTGCAGACTGAGGCCCCAGAAGCTAATGGTCAGATAGGAACAGTTTAACACTGTGAAGAGACGGGCCGGACTGGCCTAGGGTGCAGACTGAGGCCCCAGAAGCTAATGGTCAGATAGGAACAGTTTAACACTGTGAAGAGATGGGCCGGACTGGCCTAGGGTGCAGACTGAGGCCCCAGAAGCTAATGGTCAGATAGGAACAGTTTAACACTGTGAAGAGATGGGCCGGACTGGCCTAGGGTGCAGACTGAGGCCCCAGAAGCTAATGGTCAGATAGGAACAGTTTAACACTGTGAAGAGATGGGCCGGACTGGCCTAGGGTGCAGACTGAGGCCCCAGAAGCTAATGGTCGGATAGGAACAGTTTAACACTGTGAAGAGGTGTGTATTCCATTGCTAGGAAATATATTTTAAAAACTTAGATTGTAATAATATCATGGTGATGTACAACATCTTTGTTTTGGAATATTTTGGAATTCCCTTTTTAATTAGCTCATTTTTAATATTTGAATTTTCATATGTGTTTTTTTAAAAAATGTATATATATTATACAGTACATATATTTCAAATTGCGCAATTGTTATTGCTGTTTTCATGAATTAAGTATATTCCTCTGTATGTACCTCAATGTAAAACACGTGCAGTTTAGTTGTGTGCTGCCATGAAAGCATGAATAAATATTAAATATATAACTAAATAAATGTTTGAGGAATCTAGGGATTAATCTCCCGGAAAATGTAGGACTTAAAGGGCCTTTGCGGTCAAAAAGGAGCAAAATTTGACTTTTCAACACTCTAACAAAGTTTTCCACGCAGAATTCGATAATGACAAGAGTTTTTCTTCGAAAAAAACGCATTATAAAAAAAATCTGACTCCAATATCTCTATCGGGAACGACCCGTGAAATTTGTCCAAGAGCAGCTTCGAGTCTGCATAAATTACGTGAGGTCTGTGACGTCATTGCAGGAGCCTGTGTTGTTTACATTCTCACAGCGCGCATCGTTTGTGTACTATAGTACCTGTTCTCGCTGAAGTACTCAAGGAAAATGGTTTAATTTAGCAAATAAATGTAATTCCCAATAGATGAATTCAACTGTGATTTATCAGGCAGTGATAACGAGCAAGACTATGACATTGGGAGTGATATATCAGATGCTGAAATGTTACATTTTGAGGTGGAAGAGGAAGATGGCGATGCAGCTGCAACTATGACCAGCGGGTGTACAGCCGTACTAATCTGCACCCGTAGCCTCGGCGGATACGCGTACCGGCGATCGTGATAAAGCTTCCGAGTACCAGTCACTACCAGCACTCAGCAGGCCGACCAGGAAAATAGGATTGATTGGAAACAACAGTTGGTGAGTTTCAATTTTACAATTTATGATGATATTATCGTAAGATATTAACTGCTTATTTTGTAATCTATAATAGCAGAGAAAGTACTGATCGTTGGATAGAATTGATAAGCATGGGCATAATCGGATACTATAGGTGATCCGAGCGATTTGATACTGTACTGATTTCAATTACCTGTGCCTGTTGCATGGCCTTATTGAGCTAGCGCAGTCGGCCCGGCTTAGGGGCGGGGCACAGGCCAACGCACCCCTACAACTACAAGGGGATCAAGCTACAGCTACGCTGCAACAGACACAAGATATAAAGTACTAAATGATGATAGGACTGTAAATAATAAAGATAATGTATTTTGAAGCAGCATTTAGTATGAGGCTCGCTCTGTTGCTCAAGCTTCAAACACTACTGCAATATACGGTATATGGACTATAATTTGCTGTACTGAAGAGGTATAAATAAGCTATCAATTTGCACATTTCTACAATTTGCAGGTGTTCATGTGCTGGAGGCTGCTCGGCCATGCCGACGGTGAAAGAGTTCACATGTTGCAAGGAGATCCTGCAGGTGGTGGAGAAGGTGAACTCTTATGAGAAGACCCTGGACTGCATCACAGAGCACCCAGGTTTTGGGAATTTGCATGCAGTGCTGGAGACTGCAGACTATCAGTTCCGCCAACAATATCTACGGGAAGGATACGAAGATGAATGCATCAGTTAATGAGTAGGTTGGACTTTTTAAAGATTGTAAATGTACTTTTAACCATGCCTGATATGTACAGTGCAGTGGCGTACCCAGGATATTTTCAAGGGGGGGGGGGGTTATTTCGTCAGCCAAAATTCTGTTAGCGAGGGGGGAGGGGTATTCGTAGAAAATCTTTGAAGCTGAGACGAAGTACCTTCAAAACTTTTTGACACGAAGACCATTGGTTGAGAATTCTGTTAGTTGGGGGGGGGGGGGGGGGGTGCGGGGGCAAGACCAAGATTATATGCACGTTGAAAAGGGGGGTTCAAACCCCCCAAACAGTAATTTTTGGTCACCCCTCCTCCACCTCCGGGTACACCTATGATACAGTCCATGTACATAAAGACATTTAGAACTACTATACAATACCCTGTATATTACACATTGTATTAATAACAACTGATTAATAAGCACTCATATGGGTCATACAATTAGATTTGTGTAATACCTTTTCTCACAAACTTTTCTTTTCTCTTTCTATTGCTCTTTTCCCAGGAGAAACAATCATGCTGCCTATAGGCAAATGGCACGGTGGTGTTGGGGTTATCTGGGGTGCCAGGTGAGAGTGCCACTACCATCCTGCGCCGTAACGATGGATAGGGCAACCTTCCCTTCAGACTCATATACAGGCTTCAGGAAGCCTTCGCATCACGATCATCTACTGGCACTTCTAACCTGTAGGCTGTACAGTCTATTTATAACATTTTCAAAGTGACATTTCTCTGCAAATCTCCTTCAGCACAGGAATACCATTATGGTCACATCTTACTTACATTCCATCTGCTGATTATTTTGGGAATATTTTACTTATGGAGTGAGTAAATTCCATAATAATCCATTTTCATGACTATCTGACATGTGAATTTTACCTTGGCTACTACATGTAGTTTGTTTACGAAATTCAGACTGAAAAAAAGCTGATTGCTATGTTTTGTTTATTTTTTGGTAATAAAGATAATTTGCTCACATTACAGCAAAACAATGTGTGAAAGTTTGATATGTGTGTACAGTATGTGGGATGGGAATGGTCACACTTTTATGAGTGTCTCGAATTAAAGTAAAAATATCCGATCAATTGTAAAACAATGCAGCATGCTGATGGGTCTCTATGAAAATAAGACAAATCTGTAAGTTTTGTTCTTTTTGGCAGCCTGTTTTGAACACAAATTTCAATTATTTAGCAATTTGGATCAGTTTGGGATGTGGTCGAACTAGAAAAGAACTCACCGTCAACATTCATGAAATCATGTCTACTAACATCCTCAAACAAATAAGTATGTTAAATTGTTTGTGTATGTGTGTGCATGTATACTTTTAACAGGAATTGAAGAGAAGATGGGTATAAATGAAGACTTTAATTCCAAAAGGCGCTAAATCCACTTTTGGACTTTTCGAGTAAATTTATATTTTTTATTTGACCACTTTAACTTCTTTCAATGATGGAAAATTTCACACATAATGAAGACCTATCATAAAACATTATAAAAAGGTATGATATCATATTATACAGGTTATACCTATGGTTGGTTATAGATTAAAAATTAATGTTTTCCTGTGATGATTAGAATTATTTTAGAATATGAATCAAGGTTCTAATGACCTGTTACATCCATATCTATGCCCTAACACTGTGGGGCATTTTATTGTACAGTGGAACCTCGTTATAAAGAGGTCGGATAACAAAACCCTCGTTATAACAAGGTCATTTTGCTGGTCCCAGCCCTTTATATTTCTTTGTTTTTTTACCCTGATATAATGACAAAACCTGATATAACAAGGTAATTTCATGGTCCCAAGGACCTCGTTATAACAAGGTTCCACTGTACCACCGTCATTCTGCACATTCCACTCATATGCCAACCATGCATCATGATCTTCTCTCCAAGCAGTCCAAGCACAACTTCAATCACGGGCGTCGATATGTCATTGATACCCATTGATCAGGGGGGGATGATTCATTCATCCACCCCCCCCCCCTGATGAATGGGTATTACGTAAGTATCGACACCCATGACTTCAATCATCATGTTCTCACTTGTTATCCTTATTCAACACATTTCAGAAAATCAGAAAAATAAGGATATTAACCCGAACCACAGTAACCATGGAAACAAAATAAACAATCAGTAAAGACGTAATGAATTATGATTATCTTGCAAAATTGCTTTACTCATTCTTAAAAAACCATTCGAGAAAATGACACAAATAAATCAGATATTGATAAACATTGTTATAAAATGTCAAACTGAAAAAAATAATATTTGAGTTAGTATCATGCACTGTAACATGCACAGCGTGTTATAGACTATCTGGAAAATAGGGCAGCATGGATATGGATGCAAGGTTCATCTGACCCGCCGATGCATGCAGACCGCAAATTCTGGAGTTAGTTGCGCTCAGTTTGCAGCAAGCTTCTCACATGTAGTTTAGTGCAGAGCTTATTGTGTGTTTTGAGTTGCCCACAGTCTTTTTTAAAAACTCGACATAGGACATGACGACCGAAATTCGCGGTTGCTGTCACCATCTGCCACCAGTTGTTGAACTTGATGTCAGTCGTCGCGTCATGGAGATCGACATCGACAGATCGATGTGGGACATGACGACCAAGATTCGCGGTTGCTGTCACCATCTGCCACCAGTTGTTGAACTTGATGTCAGTCGTCGCGTCATGGAGATCGACATTGGTCATGGAGATCGACATCGACAGATCGATGTGGGACATGACGACCAAGATTCGCGGTTGCTGTCAACATCCACCACCTGTGGTTGAACTTCACGCCATTGGTAAGAAGTTGTCATCTATCGTCGGTTGCGAACTTGACGTTGGCTAGGACGACCGAGATATTGACGTCAGTCGTCGTGTCATGGACATCGACATTGGACATGACGACCGAGATGTCACCATTCACCACCGGTTGTTAAACTTGACGTCAGTCGTCGCGTCATGGAGATCGATGTGGGACATGACGACCGAGATTCGCGGTTGCTGTCAACATCCACCACCTGTGGTTGAACTTCACGCCATTGGTAAGAAGTTGTCATCTATCGTCGGTTGCGAACTTGACGTTGGCTAGGACGACCGAGATATTGACGTCAGTCGTCGTGTCATGGACATGACGACCGAGATGTCACCATTCACCACCGGTTGTTAAACTTGACGTCAGTCGTCGCGTCATGGAGATCGATGTGGGACATGACGACCGAGATTCGCGGTTGCTGTCAACATCCACCACCTGTGGTTGAACTTCACGCCATTGGTAGAAGTTGTCATCTATCGTCGGTTGGCTAGGACGACCGAGATATTCCCTATTAATAGAAAAAAAAGAAGATAAATTAATTATGTAGACCACGGTCATCTGAAGAAATATCAAGTTCGCAATTTGACAAGTTTTTTTGTGTGTAAATTTTGTAAATTTTCATAAAACAATGCTTATTGTTTGAATCACCTTTTCTCTTGGCTTGGTCAACTCAATCCTCGTCTACAGGGTTCAAATGAGCATTGTTTACTTTACATTGCAAGTCTTTCTTAAAAGGGGCCTAGTAGTTGCACATGCAGTGTTTTTATACTAAATAAAATAAATAATATATAAGCACATCGCAACATCCACACATATGGTTTACGGCAGAAAAATATGAATTTCATCATAATAAATGATGATGATGATGATGATGATGACTATGATGAAGAAGATGATGATGATGATGATGATGATGGCTATGACAAAGAAGATGATGACGATGATGATGATGATGACTAAGAAGAAGATAAAGGTGGTGATGACAAAGGAGATGATGATAATGATGTCAAAGAAGATGATTATGATGATGATGATGATGATGATGATGATGACGAAGATGACGATGATGATGATAAATTCATTTTTGTGATAAGGTGACCACAAGAACAGGATGGCCGGACAGTCAATTAAAACATAATGTCTCAGGTAGTGGCGTAGCGTGGTCGGACTGATTGGGGGGGGGGGGGGGGGCATGCAAATTTATTTGGGGGGGGGGGAGGGCACACCTTACGTATTTCTTTTTTTTATTTTTTTAAATGCCCCCAGATGTTTTCTATTGTTTTTTTTTCCAAATATATATGTTGTATGGTGTCGTGTTATGCCCCACTTTCTATGATGCATCTCCTTTAAAATGCCTAAGTGAAATAAATAATTGTGCATTTAGTCACATCAAATAATTTGATTACATAACAGTGTATGCAAATTTTATTAGGATTTTAGGAAACGGTTGATCTGATGGATTGAATCAATTTTGCATTACTCAAAAAAAAAGATCACCCGCAGGCATAAGTAATTATATTTAGACATACATGTACCTTGTTGTCATGCCCTTGTATCCATATATGCCTTCAGATTGGGACTCCATAAAATGCCTCCAGCGAAGAAGTTTGCTTCCCCCATACAGCTTATCATGTCCTTCAGCAAATGTGCCTCCAATTTGTTCTCAAACGTTGGTACCTGAATGTTTCACGCAGTAAAAAGGAAGAAATATAAAACCAACACTGACCTACATCTTTATTTTATTTTATTTTTTTTACATACATATGTAAAGCTACTGTGATGTGTGAGATGAATTTGTGTCCCAAGACAAGAGATTGTGAAATCACATCTGATACACAAAAGCTGACCTTGGTTCCTGTAAGCAATGGGTTAATATATATAACAATCAAACTAGCCTGATAATTATTATCACACAAGCTATCATGCAATACAACTGATGTAAAAGCAAGACAATGATCTGACATGGTCATGGCAATGTCAGGCCTCATAATCTTGCACTTATCACATCAGTTATCACCTCAAGAAAGGACTATAATTGTTGTTCTTATGTGAATAATAGAACTTTGGCATTGCTTTTGGATTTTGATTTGGATCAATTTACTGTTGACAGAACGTTTAAATTAATATTGTTTTCATTTCAGTACAACTTGTCATATTCTTACCCCCATTTTGTGTTTCTCACGGCAATTCTCACAGGCCTTTCCTACAAGTTGGTTGATGGCAATTTGATGGCATGAAATGAAGCCCAGCTAGTTCAAAATCATCGTCTGAAAGTACAGTCCTACAGATAACACCAGATCGCGATTCCACTGGGCCAGTCATCTCTCGTAAGCTTCACCTTTGATTGAAGTCCATTCGTCTAAAATGACTAGTCGCTCGTGAAGGCTCACATCTTCATTGTTCGTATTGTTGTATGTGTAACCAGCAACAACACACCGTGATGATGACATTGTAATAATTTCACTGAGCTAGAGCTGCTAACTCTCAAATCCACTTGAACGCGAAGATAATACAATGTAAAACAGCTGTTCGGAAACAGCTGATCACAGAACAACAACCCGATCGACCGTACACGTACGTACACGTTATGTATGCATAGAAGTATGACTCCAACACTGCTGTTGTATGGCACAGTATTACCGCATCGGCTAGCTCAGTACTTGGGCGCACCGTACGATCTCAATCACGGAAAGCTGGATGCGTTACCAGTCGTTCGTACAAGTGGGCGCTGTCGTATTAGCAGGATAGCATACTCGTAAAACGCAAAAAGGGTATGTTTCTTAAGCCCTAGGCAGTTTTTGTCTGCTACTGGATTTTCACCAAAAGGAGGTTTATTATTTGCTCGAAAATGGAAATTATAACAAAGCACGCCCTAAAATTAACACATTTGATTACATATACAATGTAATATGTTACTGAATACAAGAGTTCCGATTTCTAACAGTTTTTAATGCTCTATATTACCATTTGATGCAATAATAGTGTGCGTTATATACACATCAATTGCACACCAAAGCCTTACAATCTCCTGCAATGACGTCAAAAATCCAAGCCCTCTATCGCCGAGAACGGCACTTTTTTGAGGGGCGGGGCATATCAAGTCGTGAAATGCTGTGATTCTGGTACAAATTGTAATGTTTTTCTCATATTCAGTAATTTGTTGTACATAATTTGACTGGAATAGTGACATAAAACTATGTTGACAACTTTTAAAAGGCTAATTTATTTGGATTGCAGGGCCCCTTTAAAGTGGACTTCCACACGATTTCAAGCTTCTAATGATTGAAAGACAGATATTCTAGGTCAATAAACACAATTTTGTGTGAAAAAAGTATGATTGTGGGGTTCTTATAATTGGCTTTGAAATTCTAATGACACAATTCGCGAGCGAGCTTGTTCTATCCCACAATGCACCAATTTGTGACGTGCGCCCCCTCACTATGCGCCTATCCATGTTTTACACTGCAGCGAATGTGTTCTTTTGATCGGACCAATACAATGCTCGATCATGAATAGTTTAGTCCACGATGCGCCCACTCAACCGTGCCTTTGAGCATTACTGCATTGACTGAACCGTTTGAAAATACTTTGCCTGCCCGAAATTGTAACACGTTTGGCTTTTCATTGGAATTTGAATAGACACAAAGTCCCGTAAACGTGGTTATTGAATTTCTGGCTCTGCATGGCCGGCTATTGTGAATGACACATGCAGTGATCACAATGCAGTGGCACCGGATTCAAGCCTACTCAAGAAATTGAGCAAAGTGAGGGTGCTACGAAGGGGTCTCATGATTGTGTGCAGTAAATTTAATTATTTCCTCAGAGTTAATGACATTAGAAAAATCTCTTAGAAATCAACCAAGAGAGTCAAATCCTGAAAATATTCAAGCACATCCATAGATTTATTTCCAATATACTGTACTTTTAAAAACTCGTCCCGGAATTCTCCTTTAAGGCACCGCGTAACGGTCGCGTCTATCGCTAGAATGCCGACAGTGAAAATAACAATAATAATGTCAAAAAGGCCATGAAAGCGATAGATTTGTCGATCCTAAATCATGCCCAACCACACTCACACTGTCACAGGGTTGCAAGATGTAAGAGTGAGACATTGCGAGGATAAAGCGACCAAGCCCGAGGGAAGCGACGTGACTGAGCGGGGGCGGGGGGTTGGAGGAGGGTGTCTCCCCCCCCCCCCCCCCCCCCCACACGGTAGCAGCAGGGAGCTTTTGAAAATTGAAAATTGTGCAATCTGGTGGATAAAAACATAAACCATATGCCACATTATATATGATCCAACAACATAGCTTACAGCCAAAAATGAGTCCCGAGGGAGCGAAGCGACCGAGGGCTGGGGCAGAGCCAGAGTCGGAGGGTTTGGGAGGGGGTATCCCCCTCCCACAGGGAAGATTTTGCATTTATATACTTGGATGGTGCAATCTGGTGCATGCAAACATGATTAGCATATGCTACATTATGTATGATCCAACATCATAGCTTACAGCCAAAATGAGTCCCGAGGTAGCGAAGCGACCGAGGTCTGGGGCAGAGCCAGATGGGGAGGGTTTGGGAGGGAGTAGCCTATATACCCCTCCCACAGGGAAGATTTTGCATTTATATACTTGAAATGGTGTAATTTGGTGCACGTCACACAAACAGAACAATGGCAGCCTACACAGTAACTGGACCAGTACAGAAAACCCCACCCCAGACGTACCATACGCAAGTTACACAAAAAATTGAGATCATTTGTTTGCGCGCGAAGCGCGCAGCGAAAACTTAAACAAAAAGTATGAATTAGTTTTTAAACGTTAGAATTAACAAGTATTGGCTCATACATTTTATTTGTTTTCTTTCCCACTCTTCTTCCTTTTCTTTTTCTTTCTTTTTTTTTTTTTTTTTTTTTTTTGGGGGGGGGGGGGGGCAAAAACGTATTTTGCCCCCCCCCCCCCCACCACTTTTTGGATTGGGGTGGCGGTCGCCCCCATGCCCCCCACTTCCGGCGCCTATGTCTACCATTATTGATATTGATGGTCTCGGCCTCGAAAATTGCGAAGAATCCTGGTCTCGGCCTCGAAAATTGTGAAGAATCCTGGTCTCGGCTTGAACAATTTTCTACGTTTTGTTTTCACTGGTTCATAAAGTTATGAACCAGTGCACTATAACACTGATTGCCTATTGGAAAAAAAAAATCATTCGGATGGGCATATCTCAGCCAATACTTAAAGGGATAGTTGAGACTGAGTATTGGTCAAACTTAACTTTAGTAACCAAAACCTGCACCATTACGGTACAAAGTAATAACTTCACCATGCTCGAAAAGTATACACCACGGGCGTCGATCTGTCATTGATACCCATTGATCAGGGGGGGATGATCCATTCATCCATCCCCCCTGATGAATGGGTATTACGTAAGTATCGACGCCCATGGTATACACAATTACAAACGACTAAGTAAAACCCCTGTTATCATTCAAAAAGAGCCGTTACAACTCAAGGGGGCGCTATTTAAAAAAAATCATTGGTTTTAGCCTTTTTTTCATACAAAATAATGATAATAATGATTCAATAGAGATATCATCAACGACTTTTTAAAAACCTATTCTGATTTTTTTTCAAAGTAGTCTTCGAGCATTTTTTGCAATTTTTCTAAAAAGTCTAAATATCGTTCGGTGATTGCCGGTGAAGAACATTTTGAATAAAAATATATTTATGGATATTTCAGCCGTTTCTGAACCGATTTTGATCAAATAAAGTTTATTCTGTCATTAAAATTGTATGTTCTTTCTAATTTGACAGTCAGTTTTCATTATCTCACAAACAAATATCGGGGGGCACTTCGGGAAATACCAATACTCAACACTACCTTTAACATATTCAATTGATTTTCAGTATTTAGACATTATTTGTTATGCTCTTTCTGAAAATGAAGTTCAAATTTGAAAATTATAAACATAGGTGTTTATGACGTCATAGATGACATCACTTCACCACTCGCAGTCAGACAAAGATGTGCTATTTATGATAAAAGTGATGACAATGGCTATAACGATAATAGCAATACTAATTATACAAATTATTCATAATAATAATAATAATAATGATGATGATCGTAATCATAGTCATAATCCGTATAATGGGTATACCATGGTCTGGTGTTAATTAGCCTTTGCGCCATTGGCAGCATTGCTATTATAGTATGCTCCCCGGTGAGTCGAGAAAGTACGCAATATATCTTTGTGTGGGTTTGAATCATGATATGCTATCCGGGTTTGAACTGTATACCAGGGCGGCAGGGCCTGTATTTCTTGCTTATATTTGTCTATGGAATACAGGCCCTGATGACCAATTTAAGCCCGGTTCCACTGTTAACAAAGTCAAAACGATATTCGTAACTACATGTATATAGTTACCCATCAAAATGAGAAAGGCGTATAAATAATACGGCAACACAACCATAAGATATATACGATTATACAAACAAATTATAAAAATCATATCTTTCTCATATCTATAGCTCTTTATTAATGTTAAAGGGATAGTTAAGTACTGGTAAAGAGAGTACAGGTGTTAGTCAAACTGAATTTTAGTAAGCAAACATGCAGCATTACATTACAAACTAATAGCTATAACTCCACCACGCTCGAAAGGAATAAATCATTACAAATGACTAAGTAAAATGCCTGTTATCATTCAAAAAGAGCCGTTTGACACTCAGTTTTTCATTATCTCACAAAAGAATTATTTTGTGTAGCGCCCTCTCTACCAAAACTCAACTATCCCTTTAAAGAACAGTATAAATATGTTATAGCGCTTTGTGTAATTTATCATTAATTTGTGTCGTCAGATAAGAAATTTCCGTAGCACATCGAACGCAATTTTCAAAATACAGTGTATAACCATAATAACTTTAGGTCCATGGTCATAATTATATTCACAAATTGGCCCGAATTCTCATTCTCATGCGATCAAACGGACATAAATTAGTGGTAATTGATTAAACCCATTCACCTAGATTATGTCCCTGATAGCAAAGACTGGTAAAAATGACGTATTATTTACGTCTATGTACGTCGAGTATGTCGTCTTAAAGACGTCGTAAATTGACGTCAAAAAGTGAAGATTTTGCACCCGCGTTTCCCGTCATAAAGACGTCATATTTTGACGTGGTAATGACGTCTTTTCGTCATAAAAAGACGTCTTTAGGACGTCATTTTTACGACGTCCTTATGACAAAATTAATTACGAAACATTTGTCTTTAAAAGACGTCACAATGACGTCATTATGACATCTTCTATACGACACAAATTATCATGTCAAAAATGGTCTTCAAAAGACGTCACAATGACGTCATTATGACATCTTCTAAACGACATACGACGTGTTAACCAGTTTACGACCAAATGAAGACGTCTTAAAGGGGCCCTGCAATCCAAATAAATTAGCCTTTTAAAAGTTGTCAACATAGTTTTATGTCACTATTCCAGTCAAATTATGTACAACAAATTACTGAATTGAGAAAAACATTACAATTTGTACCAGAATCACAGCATTTCACGACTTGATATGCCCCGCCCCTCAAAAAAGTGCCGTTCTCGGCGATAGAGGGCTTGGATTTTTGACGTCATTGCAGGAGATTGTAAGGCTTTGGTGTGCAATTGATGTGTATATAACGCACACTATTATTGCATCAAATGGTAATATAGAGCATTAAAACTGTAGAAATCGGAACTCTTGTATTCAGTATACATATTACATTGTATATGTAATCAAATGTGTTAATTTTAGGGCGTGCTTTGTTATAATTTCCATTTTTCGAGCAAATAATAACCTCCTTTTGGTGAAAATCCAGTAGCAGACGAAAAACTGCCTAGGCTTAAGAACATACCCTTTTGCGTTTTACGAGTATGCTATCCTGCTAATACGACAGCGCCCACTTGTACGAACGACTGGTAAACGCATCCAGCTTTCCGTGATTGAGATCGTACGGTGCGCCCAAGTACTGAGCTAGCCGATGCGGTGGCCGTGGGTATACTGTGCCATACAACAGCAGTGTTGGAGTCATACTTCTATGCATACATAACGTGTACGTACGTGTACGGTCGATCGGGTTGTTGTTCTGTGATCAGCTGTTTCCGAACAGCTAGCTGTTTTACATTGTATTATCTTCGCGTTCAAGTGGATTTGAGAGTTAGCAGCTCTAGCTCAGTGAAATTATTACAATGTCATCATCACGGTGTGTTGTTGCTGCTTACACATACAACAATACGAACAATGAAGATGTGAGCCGGCCTTCACGAGCGACTAGTCATTTTAGACGAATGGACTTCAATCAAAGGTGAAGCTTACGAGAGATGACTGGCCCAGTGGAATCGCGATCTGGTGTTATCTGTAGACTGTACTTTCAGACGATGATTTTGAACTAGCTGGGCTTCATTTCATGCCATCAAATTGCCATCAACCAACTTGTAGGAAAGGCCTGTGAGAATTGCCGTTGAGAAACACAAAATGGGGGTAAGAATATGACAAATTGTACTGAAATGAAAACAATATTAATTTAAACGTTCTGTCAACAGTAAATTGATCCAAATCAAAATCCAAAAGCAATGCCAAAGTTCTATTATTCACATAAGAACAACAATTATAGTCTTTCTTGAGGTGATAACTGATGTGATAATTGCAAGATTATGAGGCGTGACATTGCCATGACCATGTCGGATCATTGTCTTGCTTTTACATCAGTTGTATTGCATGATAGCTTGTGTGATAATAATTATCAGGCTAGTTTGATTGTTATATATATTAACCCATTGCTTAAAGGAACCAAGTCAGCTTTGTACAGATGTGATTTCACAATCTCTTGTCTTGGGACACAAATTCATCTCACACATCACAGTAGCTTTACATATGTATGTAAAAAAAAAAAAAAAAAATAAAAGATGTAGGTCAGTGTTGGTTTTATATTTCTTCCTTTTTACTGTGTGAACATTCAGGTACCAACGTTTGAGAACAAATTGGAGGCACATTTGCTGAAGGACATGATAAGCTGTATGGGGGAAGCAAACTTCTTCGCTGAGGCATTTTATGGAGTCCCAATCTGAAGGCATATATGGATACAAGGGCATGACAACAAGGTACATGTATGTCTAAATATAATTTCTTATGCCTGCGGTGACTTTTTTTTGAGTAATGCAAAATTCAATCTATCAGATCAACCGTTTCCTAAAATCCCTAATAAAATTTGCATACACTGTTATGTAATCAAATTATTTGAATGTGACTAAATGCACAATTATTTATTTCACTTAGGCATTTTAAAGGAGATGCATCATAGAAAGTGGGGCATAACACGACACCATACAACATATATATTTGGAAAAAAAAACAATAGAAAACATCTGGGGGCATTTAAAAAAAAAGAAAAAAGAAATACGTAAGGTGTGCCCTCCCCCCCCCCCCAAATAAATTTGCCTTCCCCCCCCCCCCCCCCCCCCAATCAGTCCGACCACGCTACGCCACTGCCTGAGACATTATGTTTGAATTGACTGTCCGGCCATCCTGTTCTTGTGGTCACCTTATCACAAAAATGAATTTATCATCATCATCGTCATCTTCGTCATCATCATCATCATCATCATCATAATCTTCTTCTTTGACATCATTATCATCATCTCCTTTGTCATCACCACCTTTATCTTCTTCTTAGTCATCATCATCATCGTCATCATCTTCTTTGTCATAGCCATCATCATCATCATCTTCATCATAGTCATCATCATCATCATCATCATCATTTATTATGATGAAATTCATATTTTTCTGCCGTAAACCATATGTGTGGATGTTGCGATGTGCTTATATATTATTTATTTTATTTAGTATAAAAACACTGCATGTGCAACTACTAGGCCCCTTTTAAGAAAGACTTGCAATGTAAAGTAAACAATGCTCATTTGAACCCTGTAGACGAGGATTGAGTTGACCAAGCCAAGAGAAAAGGTGATTCAAACAATAAGCATTGTTTTATGAAAATTTACAAAATTTACACACAAAAAAACTTGTCAAATTGCGAACTTGATATTTCTTCAGATGACCGTGGTCTACATAATTAATTTATCTTCTTTTTTTTCTATTAATAGGGAATATCTCGGTCGTCCTAGCCAACCGTCGATAGATGACAACTTCTACCAATGGCGTGAAGTTCAACCACAGGTGGTGGATGTTGACAGCAACCGCGAATCTCGGTCGTCATGTCCCACATCGATCTCCATGACGCGACGACTGACGTCAAGTTTAACAACCGGTGGTGAATGGTGACATCTCGGTCGTCATGTCCAATGTCCATGTCCATGACACGACGACTGACGTCAATATCTCGGTCGTCCTAGCCAACGTCAAGTTCGCAACCGACGATAGATGACAACTTCTTACCAATGGCGTGAAGTTCAACCACAGGTGGTGGATGTTGACAGCAACCGCGAATCTTGGTCGTCATGTCCCACATCGATCTGTCGATGTCGATCTCCATGACCAATGTCGATCTCCATGACGCGACGACTGACATCAAGTTCAACAACTGGTGGCAGATGGTGACAGCAACCGCGAATCTTGGTCGTCATGTCCCACATCGATCTGTCGATGTCGATCTCCATGACCAATGTCGATTTCCATGACGCGACGACTGACATCAAGTTCAACAACTGGTGGCAGATGGTGACAGCAACCGCGAATTTCGGTCGTCATGTCCTATGTCGAGTTTTTAAAAAAGACTGTGGGCAACTCAAAACACACAATAAGCTCTGCACTAAACTACATGTGAGAAGCTTGCTGCAAACTGAGCGCAACTAACTCCAGAATTTGCATCGGCGGGTCAGATGAACCTTGCATCCATATCCATGCTGCCCTATTTTCCAGATAGTCTATAACACGCTGTGCATGTTACAGTGCATGATACTAACTCAAATATTATTTTTTTCAGTTTGACATTTTATAACAATGTTTATCAATATCTGATTTATTTGTGCCATTTTCTCGAATGGTTTTTTAAGAATGAGTAAAGCAATTTTGCAAGATAATCATAATTCATTACGTCTTTACTGATTGTTTATTTTGTTTCCATGGTTACTGTGGTTCTGGTTAATATCCTTATTTTTCTGATTTTCTGAAATGTGTTGAATAAGGATAACAAGTGAGAACATGATGATTGAAGTCATGGGCATCGATACTTACGTAATACCCATTCATCAGGGGGGGGGGATGGATGAATGAATCATCCCCCCCTGATCAATGGGTATCAATGACATATCGACGCCCGTGATTGAAGTTGTGCTTGGACTGCTTGGAGAGAAGATCATGATGCATGGTTGGCATATGAGTGGAATGTGCAGAATGACGGTGGTACAGTGGAACCTTGTTATAACGAGGTCCTTGGGACCATGAAATTACCTTGTTATATCAGGTTTTGTCATTATATCAGGGTAAAAAAACAAAGAAATATAAAGGGCTGGGACCAGCAAAATGACCTTGTTAAAACGAGGGTTTTGTTATTCGACCTCTTTATAACGAGGTTCCACTGTACAATAAAATGCCCCACAGTGTTAGGGCATAGATATGGATGTAACAGGTCATTAGAACCTTTATTCATATTCTAAAATAATTCTAATCATCACAGGAAAACATTAATTTTTAATCTATAACCAACCATAGGTATAACCTGTATAATATGATATCATACCTTTTTATAATGTTTTATGATAGGTCTTCATTATGTGTGAAATTTTCCATCATTGAAAGAAGTTAAAGTGGTCAAATAAAAAATATAAATTTACTCGAAAAGTCCAAAAGTGGATTTAGCGCCTTTTGGAATTAAAGTCTTCATTTATACCCATCTTCTCTTCAATTCCTGTCAAAAGTATACATGCACACACATACACAAACAATTTAACATACTTATTTGTTTGAGGATGTTAGTAGACGTGATTTCATGAATGTTGACGGTGAGTTTTTTTCTAGTTCGACCACATCCCAAACTGATCCAAATTGCTAAATAATTGAAATTTGTGTTCAAAACAGGCTGCCAAAAAGAACAAAACTTACAGATTTGTCTTATTTTCATAGAGACCCATCAGCATGCTGCATTGTTTTACAATTGATCGGATATTTTTACTTTAATTCGAGACACTCATAAAAGTGTGACCATTCCCATCCCACATACTGTACACACATATCAAACTTTCACACATTGTTTTGCTGTAATGTGAGCAAATTATCTTTATTACCAAAAAATAAACAAAACATAGCAATCAGCTTTTTTTCAGTCTGAATTTCGTAAACAAACTACATGTAGTAGCCAAGGTAAAATTCACATGTCAGATAGTCATGAAAATGGATTATTATGGAATTTACTCACTCCATAAGTAAAATATTCCCAAAATAATCAGCAGATGGAATGTAAGTAAGATGTGACCATAATGGTATTCCTGTGCTGAAGGAGATTTGCAGAGAAATGTCACTTTGAAAATGTTATAAATAGTCTGTACAGCCTACAGGTTAGAAGTGCCAGTAGATGATCGTGATGCGAAGGCTTCCTGAAGCCTGTATATGAGTCTGAAGGGAAGGTTGCCCTATCCATCGTTATGGCGCAGGATGGTAGTGGCACTCTCACCTGGCACCCCAGATAACCCCAACACCACCGTGCCATTTGCCTATAGGCAGCATGATTGTTTCTCCTGGGAAAAGAGCAATAGAAAGAGAAAAGAAAAGTTTGTGAGAAAAGGTATTACACAAATCTAATTGTATGACCCATATGAGTGCTTATTAATCAGTTGTTATTAATACAATGTGTAATATACAGGGTATTGTATAGTAGTTCTAAATGTCTTTATGTACATGGACTGTATCATAGGTGTACCCGGAGGTGGAGGAGGGGTGACCAAAAATTACTGTTTGGGGGGTTTGAACCCCCCTTTTCAACGTGCATATAATCTTGGTCTTGCCCCCGCCCCCCCCCCCCCCCCCCCCCAACTAACAGAATTCTCAACCAATGGTCTTCGTGTCAAAAAGTTTTGAAGGTACTTCGTCTCAGCTTCAAAGATTTTCTACGAATACCCCTCCCCCCTCGCTAACAGAAATTTGGCTGACGAAATAACCCCCCCCCCCTTGAAAATATCCTGGGTACGCCACTGCACTGTACATATCAGGCATGGTTAAAAGTACATTTACAATCTTTAAAAAGTCCAACCTACTCATTAACTGATGCATTCATCTTCGTATCCTTCCCGTAGATATGTTGGCGGAACTGATAGTCTGCAGTCTCCAGCACTGCATGCAAATTCCTAAAACCTGGGTGCTCTGTGATGCAGTCCAGGGTCTTCTCATAAGAGTTCACCTTCTCCACCACCTGCAGGATCTCCTTGCAACATGTGAACTCTTTCACCGTCGGCATGGCCGAGCAGCCTCCAGCACATGAACACCTGCAAATTGTAGAAATGTGCAAATTGATAGCTTATTTATACCTCTTCAGTACAGCAAATTATAGTCCATATACCGTATATTGCAGTAGTGTTTGAAGCTTGAGCAACAGAGCGAGCCTCATACTAAATGCTGCTTCAAAATACATTATCTTTATTATTTACAGTCCTATCATCATTTAGTACTTTATATCTTGTGTCTGTTGCAGCGTAGCTGTAGTGATCCCCTTGTAGTTGTAGGGGTGCGTTGGCCTGTGCCCCGCCCCTAAGCCGGGCCGACTGCGCTAGCTCAATAAGGCCATGCAACAGGCACAGGTAATTGAAATCAGTACAGTATCAAATCGCTCGGATCACCTATAGTATCCGATTATGCCCATGCTTATCAATTCTATCCAACGATCAGTACTTTCTCTGCTATTATAGATTACAAAATAAGCAGTTAATATCTTACGATAATATCATCATAAATTGTAAAATTGAAACTCACCAACTGTTGTTTCCAATCAATCCTATTTTCCTGGTCGGCCTGCTGAGTGCTGGTAGTGACTGGTACTCGGAAGCTTTATCACGATCGCCGGTACGCGTATCCGCCGAGGCTACGGGTGCAGATTAGTACGGCTGTACACCCGCTGGTCAGAGTTGCAGCTGCATCGCCATCTTCCTCTTCCACCTCAAAATGTAACATTTCAGCATCTGATATATCACTCCCAATGTCATAGTCTTGCTCGTTATCACTGCCTGATAAATCACAGTTGTGAATTCATCTATTGGGAATTACATTTATTTGCTAAATTAAACAATTTTCCTTGAGTACTTCAGCGAGAACAGGTACTATAGTACACGAACGATGCGCGCTGTGAGAATGTAAACAACACAGGCTCCTGCAATGACGTCACAGACCTCACGTAATTTATGCAGACTCGAAGCTGCTCTTGGACAAATTTCACGGGTCGTTCCCGATAGAGATATTGGAGTCAGATTTTTTTATAATGCGTTTTTTTCGAAGAAAAACTCTTGTCATTATCGAATTCTGCGTGGAAAACTTTGTTAGAGTGTTGAAAAGTCAAATTTTGCTCCTTTTTGACCGCAAAGGCCCTTTAAAGACGTCAGTCTGCTATCAGGGGTACAGAGACACAAATTTGTATGGGTGTTAGTAAGCAGAGGTATTTTGTATTTGACAATTATCGAGAGATACAGGCATACCACAGTGTCACATGGCAATGGCTAGACAAACTGTTTGATATATACACTGGGCCCAAAAGGAAACTTATAATATTTCACATGGTCATATCTTGAAAATCTGTCCATCCAAATTAACCAAAATGACACACAGGATTCCTTAAATACCCTTTGATCCAATGACATGTCAATATCCAAACGGTTACCTTACTGACAGAACTGAAAAATGCACTGGCATGAAACCGTTTGCTGTATCACATGTCACAGCCTGGACATTTCGGCAACAGAGTTTAAGGCAGGTGAGGAAGTCAAAACAAATTGAAATGAAGGTAATGTCAGTTACCCAACACGGACATCAATAGTGGGTGTGTCTACCATGTGCTTAGAAACATTCAGTGCATCTGCTACGCATGCTGTCCACCAGGTTTCTGATACAGTGTTCCTCTCTTCCCGTAGAGCTGCTCCGAGTGTGTGCATTAACAGGCGGATTGTCCCTTGATGTGACATGTGGTCCCGGAAGTTGTTCCATGTCAGTGCTTTTTGCTGTTGTGTCAGTTGGGCAACTGCTTGGTTACCGACATGTGTTTAGAGTAGATTATTTAAGTAATCCGGTGTGTCTTTTTGGTTAATTTTGATAGACAGGACTTTAAGATATAATCATGTGACAAATTATAAGTTTCTTTTGGGGCCCAGTGTATTGTTCATTTCGTGTATTCAAACATTATAAAATGGCAAAAAATATATAAGTTGGTGCAAAGTAATCGATAAACAAAAGATCAAAGAAAATAATGGTTAGAACCCCGATCCTGAACTAATTTGTACAAAGATGCGCCACTGATGTCGATAATTTGGGCCATTTGGTAATTACCATCAAATATACTCCGCAAAAAAAGAAACAGGACACTTATCTAAGACAAATTATCTCATATTGATTTACGGTAAAAATATATGTTATTGTATATCAAATTAAAGATATAATGACTAAGCTTCTTCAATAGTGTAATATAATCCAGTTGAAATCATTCATGCATGACTTGTCACGGTCAATTAACCACCACAAGGTCTGTTTTCAAAAATAGCAAAAACGGAACATCCATTCAACCATATAAATGTTGATAAATTTTGATATATTTGATATAATGATAATGTACACTTTAATTATTTATATTTCAACCTAAACAAGTGTCCTGTTTATTTTTTGCGAATTATAGTTCAATATACCTTTCTATATTGAGACTAGTCATAAGACATGCATGTTTGTTTGGGTTGAGTTTTGTGCACACGAAGACATATTATCTTCTTCATTAATTTGTGTGTATTTCTTTTTCTTGATTACTTCTAGTTATCCCGGCGAACTCTTCAAATGATAGAGGAAAAATGGAAGGACAGTGTCACCTATTACTGCTCTTATGACCCTCAAAATCAGATCAAGACTAACGTTACTAACGTTACTCGAGCCCATGGATCGAGAAGATTAACCATCCAAACTGCCTTATGACTGTTTGAGCATTTTTATCATTCTGATATCAGGGGTATGATCGAAGGGTAGAGGACGGGCGACAAAGGGCCTTATTAGCAATGGCGGAGGTCATCATGGACAGGCTTGAGGATGGTGATTCTTCTGATCACAGTGATGTCGATTCTACCATGTCCCAAACTTCATTATCGCACGGAGGCGAGATAGTTCATCCTGACATCACACCAGGCGAGTTACTTGACCTCCTCAAAAGTCCATCGACTTTGCCCGCTGAACTACTGGCCCGAAAAATTCCTCTGGCCAGACTTCTCAGGAGCGACAGCATTTCTAAAGACGTGTTTGTGTGCTTGGTTCGTGCCCTGACACAAGTGTGTCAATCTCGAGTGAACAATGACGACATTCGTAAAATCCTCACGTTTCTGTCGGACAAGGGATTCCTCGCGATTCACCTTCGGAACTACGTGATACAACTACGGATCCAGCGTTGCCAGACCTTATGTGTGACATTGGCACAGACGATTTCTCTCCTTGATGCGTTCTTAAAATATGTCCCAAGCACTGCACATGTTGTCCAGACAATCGCATCCGTACTGAAAGATGTCTTGGCGACCTTACCTCAGCATGACTCGACAACAAGACATCTACTTCAAGAGGTAGTTGCACTTCGCATACGAGATGGCAGTGGCGGTAGTAATTGTCTCCCAGAAGGCATACAAGATATTCCTGTTTTCCCAGCGGTAGGAGAGGTAGTGGACAACGAACATCCAGTTGTTACCGGAATAGGAAATGGCGGAGGCTCATCAGCCGCAGAAAGATACGTTGATACACAATTCAGATTCTTGCGCCAGGAAATTGTGGAGCCACTCAGAAAGAGTATTTCCACCTTCCATCAGATGAAAAGGGTTAAGGAATACGAGTCGGCTGTTAGAGATTGTTGCATATTTCAGAACATGCGAGTATATGATATCATCACTACGCACATATCCAAAGGAGCTGCGATCAGAGTTCAATTCAGCTGCAACTTTCAAGTATCGTGGGAACATACAAAACGTTTGGCTTTCGGAAATCTTATTTGTATAACAGCAAACAATTTCCACGACATGATATTCGCAGTGGTGGCAAAGCGTGATCCCAAGTGGCTATCAGAGGGCTTCGTCGACCTCCGTCTCTTCCGGCCTGATGACGTCAAGAAATTGCTATTAGAGGAATCTTTTTTGATGCTGGACTCTCGAACCTACGTCGATGAGCATCACGAAGTCCTAACTGCGCTGAAACACGTAAACCAGGACAATTCACAGATTGCATTTCCAAAACACATCGTCTCCCTCTCATCTGAAAGAGATGCTCCGACCTTTCTGCAACAGAATCCAGACACAGAGCATGACTTGGGACCGCTGGTGAAGGCTACAAGCAGCAAGCTTGCTTCAGAAAAACAAACATGGAATGCGCATGTGGCAAACTATGATGAATGGCCAGATGCAGATCTATGTCTGCTTGATGATCATCAGAAGAGAGCTGTACATTCAGCGCTGAACCGGGAGGTCACTGTCATAACCGGATGTCCCGGAACAGGAAAAACATATGTCTGCGGAAAGCTAGCACGCCTGAAGCTTTCCAATAGACTATGCGATCAGCAGTTGGCTCGACATACGACTCACACTGATTGTGTCCCGATTCTCTTCGTATGCTCCAGCCGCGCCACTCTCGACGAGTTTCTTATTGGTATCGTGGATTTCCAGAAAGATGGTGTCGTGCGCTCTGGTGGGAAGTCATTCGACCCTAAAATTGCTCCGCACAATCTAGAGAACCACCGGAAGCGTCAAGAGAAAGAGCTTTCTAATGGGGATCGCATTCATGAGGCAGAGCTCGCAGAGTGCAGGAAGCGAATCAGTGCAGTAGTTATGAACCGAGAGCTTCTGTTTACTGCAATCCTCTCCGTGCCAGCTCTCGAGACTGTTATGCACGTCGACCATTACCACAGTTTCAGAAAAGAGAATAAAGGAGAGATGGTGGAGTGGCTCCTAGGTCTCCTCAGGGGTATGATCACCGAAGAGGCATTAGCACATCTTAAATGTCAAATACCCTTTCATAGATCACATGAATTTCGGAACGGAGATGCGGACCAATGGCTTGAGCAAAGAATTCCTCTTGACTTCCTCCCTGGAAAAACGATGACTTCACAGACAGTTGCAGATGCGATAGCCAAAGGACATCGCACGATACCGATGGCTGCACCACGTGTAAACACACTGATGAGTGGAAATATCTGGAACTTAACGCTGGGATTACGTTGGGGTGTCTATCGATATTGGATTGGAGAACTTGACAAAAAGATGAGGGAGCGAATTCATTGCCTGTACATGGAGGTTGAGCAGATCGCACAGAAATCCCGCAAAGTTCACGATGACGCGGATTATCGTATCCTCCAGTCTGCATCTGTCATTGCCATGACCACATCTGCCGCAGTCAAGTCACGCCGAGTTCTCGATCGTCTGCGGATAAGCATGGCCGTCCTAGAAGATGCCGCTGACATTCCTCAGGCCGTCACAGCAGCCATTCTACCCCGCAATTGCCAACAGCTTGTTTTGATTGGCGACCCCAACCCTAAGATCAACCAGTTCACCACGGTTAAAAGGCTTGCACTTAATCATGGCGTAGAATTTTCCCTGATGCAAAGATTCATGAAGCACAACTACTCTGTGCAAAGGCTTGGTATGCAGCATAGGATGTGCCAGGAAGCGTCACAAGTTTGTAGGAACTTCGCAGTCATTGATAACTGTGAACATGGAGCCATTTCAACTGGGAAGCGCACGGTGCATGGGATTCCACACAGCGTCTTCTTTGTTGAACACAACAACACATCAGCGCCTGGGAAGCATGAAGCTTCTTTCCTCTGGGGCCTAGTTGGCTACCTTTTACAGCATGGATGTCAGGAGAGCCAGATCGCCGTCCTGACAACGATTCCTGCACAGTCCAAACTCTTTTACGGCAAGTTAGACGATCAGCTACGTACCGTCGATAATTTCCGTGGGGAGAGCGACATTGTGTTGTTCCTGTCTAATGGCAGTGAGAGACAGAGTACAGCAGGATGCCTTGAAAGTGAGCAGAGGCTGATCAGCGTTCTCGCACGGGCACGGAAAGCTGTGTACATCATCGGGAATTTCAATTTCCTCTCTACTAAGAGCGAATGCTGGCGCAGGGTCACTACTGAAGCTCGTCGACTTGAACTGGTTGATTCTGGTATTCACCTTTGTTGTCCAAATCATCCCAACAGACCGACCCGTGTGTCTTCGCTGGCAGGGTTCACGGCATGGGGAAAGAAAAGTGGCTGTGATCTACCATGTGAGGCTCGTCTCAAGTGCGGACATACGTGCAAGAGGCAATGCCATGACCACACACCTGAAATGAAAGTGATGTGTACGACAGTGTGCGGGAAAGGAATCTGCAACAATGGCCACAAATGTAAGAGGCTTTGCTCCGAACCCTGTATAACCAAATGCAGTGAGCGCATAGAGAAGGAACTGCCATGCGGGCATCTGCAGCCTACTCCATGTCACCTCCCAGCTAATGAAGCAAAATGCAGGGACAAATGTGAACGTGAGCTTCCTTGCGGGCACACCTCCTGTACGAACGCATGCGGAGAACCCTGCATCGATCAGTGTTCTGTCATGATAATGAAGCCACACCTGCAATGTGGGCATGAGGTCAAGATCCGTTGCTGCGACGATGCGGATGTCTGTCCGGAACCTTGTTCGGTTGTTCTCTCGTGTGGCCACACCTGCTCTGGTTCCTGCGGACGCTGTCGCCGTGGAAGGTTGCATGTTGCGTGTGATCATCCTTGCCAGAGAATCCTTGTTTGCGGACACACGTGTGAAAGCGATTGCTCCAGAGAGTGCCCACCATGCAGCAAGCCATGCGAGAGCAGATGTCAACACAACCTCTGTCCTAGACGATGCGGAGAGCCTTGCGTCCCCTGCAGAGAGCCCTGCCGTTTGAGATGCGCACACAATGCCTGCTCGAACCTGTGTGGAGAACCCTGTGATCGCAAGTCGTGCGACAAGCCTTGTCCTGAAACGCTTCGGTGCGGACATCCTTGTATAGGACTGTGTGGGGAAAAGTGCCCAATCAAGTGCCGTGTCTGCCACAAGGAAGAGGTCCAGGAAATCTCCGGAAGTGAAGACGTAGAGACAGCAAGGTAGGAATCGCATGGATATACGTATACATATGCATCCATTAAAGACCATGACATATTACATGCAGTGCAGTCTTGGAAATCAATTTAATCTTGATATTTTCATTGCACAAACATTGTGAGCACATACTTTATCATACGCCATATTATGTTATGAGAATTATGAATAAAGACCGAACAAAATATAAATTGTAGGACAAAGTTAAGGTAATGATAATAATTATGTGTTGGGTCTCAAAACGAAATAGTTATATACTTCGTACCCGAGCTATTCGCTAAAGATTAATGTAGAAAGTGACTAGAAACGCATGCAATGAGATTTAAGCTTCGTATACGAAGATGACATGTTGCTTCTTGTATTCACTAGTCACAACATAGATAAGGAATCATGCAATTTGTCATTAATTTGGTTATTTTTTTTTAAAATGATGTTATGATTTAGGATCACTTCTTATGAACCTAACCATTCATCCAATTTCACGTGTCGTACGTACGTGTGTTTTAACGTACTAATGAATTGTTTCTTTATAACACTTTAGGTTTGTGCAACTGGACGCGTGTGGTCATTTGGTGGAGGTCAGGCAGCTCGATACATGGATGCGTCGACAGGATGATTCTACGGCGATTCAGGTGATTATGATTATAGCCACTAAAGCCCGCTAATGATAATCGCAACATTTAATCAAATGTTATGACAATATATCATAATGTTGATGTTTTCATTCGCAATGTCAAAATTAGAGATGTGTTTAATGAATGTCGTTGTATAACATGTACTGCACTTTTAACATACTCTTCTCACATCTCATTTTCAACACCCCTTTCCGAATTAGTATTACTGCTCCTCTAAAAGTTGTCATCTCAATTTCAGTATCTAATTTTTTAACCGTCATTGATTCAGCAGTATTACTGCATTTCTCATGCCCTCATCTCAATAATGCCTCCGCTATCTTATCTTCTAAATTCATTTCACAGCTGAAACTCTGCCCACGAGACGACTGCAATATGTCAATTAGGAATAGCGTGAGATACCGCATCGAGATCAATCGAGTCCTCGGGGATATCGAGAAGGTGAAGGAAAGGATTCGAGGAGATCAGAAAGAGATTGACTCCAAGCTGACAGAGCTTTCCAAGAAAGTTCGACGCCTCATTCAAACACTGGCGGACGGATCTGCGTCCGTTGTTGCTCTGAAAAGACTGTCTGCCGGGATATCTCGAGAGACGCATCTGCCTAGTGTGGTGTCAAGGTCAAATAGGTGTAGCTTTTTCGAAGTAATTACCAAGCTGCACACGGCGGTCCAGAAGGCCAACTTGCACGCCCCTTTGGAAGATTGGGAGAAGCGAATGCTCGATCTGCTAACGGATCTGAAGGACTCCGTATGCACGGGTGACATAGATTGCTTTACAGAGCAACATATGGAAGACGTCCAACGGGAGATCAGTCGTGCAAAGTGGGAACTGGAAGCATGCGGCGTCCTAAAGGCGAACATCCCATGGATGGAACAAAATATTTTCGCGGAAGAGGGTTGCCTGGCAGAGTTCATCGCCATTGTAACCAAGGATGCGCCGTTCACGGATGTCGACAATGATCAAGCCAGAACACTGTTGGGACTGATCAAGGAGGGTTGCGGCGACGTTACTCTTGGCATCACAGAGGGCGAGAGGGTGGACATCGTGAGAACAATTGGTCTAGGCCAGGACCAGTGGCGCAGGTGTCCAAGCGGCCACGTGTATGCCAAGGGTGACGACATGCGGATGGTCACGTGTCCAGATTGTAGGGCAAGTGTCAGTGGTGATCAGAGTCATAGGTTGACAGAGGGATGATGATGATGATGATGCATGATGCTGCTGCTGCTGATGTTGATGATGCATGGTGGCAGGCATGTGAGACTTCCGCGTTTCCGCGGAGTTCCACGTTTTTGAAATATAAAAAACGCGGAATTCCGCGTTTTTTTGTCTGACCAAATCTTACCTAGTAATTTTGGAAGAATTGTGAAAAATAGGTCGAGAATGCATTTAATAGTCAAAATAGTCAATGCCTGGACCCCAGTCGCAATTACACCGCGACTTTTCTCTTTTTTTTCTTACCCCACTCACATTCCTGATGGTGGTGATGCTGCTGCTGCTGCTGCTGCTGCTGCTGCTGATGATGATGATTATGATGCATGATGTTTGATGATAATGATGATGCATGGCGGTGTTGATGAGGATGAAGATGTTTTGACTTATTCATTGTAAATATATGTATTTTTCTTGTTGAAAATGAAATAAAATTGAACCTTGAGCCTTGATGATGATGATGATGATGATGATGCTGCTGCTGCTGACATGATGCATGATGATGTTGGTGATGATAATGAAGAGGAAGATGAAGGCTGCGTTCACGAAGGAGATTATGATGATTATGACGATGATGATGATTATGATTGAGACGATTATAACTGAAACGTGATGAAGAACAGGAAAATGAAAATAATGGTGTTGAAATCAATGAATGCCCATAAATTATGTGTGATGTGCTCAGAACATATTTTGAATGTCATTTCCATCCATTCAATGAGTGTTATCTCATCAAATTGCGTACTCGATCAATAATTATAACCTATGCCGACATTTCATGCATATTTGAAAAAGATATATTTGTATACATGTACTATCAAAATTGAATGCGCAATAACAAATAGTGATTTTGCTAAAGAATGACGTGATGAAATAATGTTTTGCCCACAAATTACATATGTTTGCCTAAAAGTGACACGATTTCCCCCTGATTTCCCTTGATTTTTGCCTGATACACATTCAAAACCTGCACCATTACGGTACAAAGTAATAGTTATAATTTCACCATGCTCGAAAAGTATACATAATTACAAACGACTAAGTAAAACCCCTGTTATCATTCAAAAAGAGCCGTTAAAACTCAAGAGGGCGCTATTTAAAAAAATCACTGGTTTTAGCCATTTTTCATACAAAATTGTGCATTTAATGTTTTGTTAAAATAATGATTCAATAGAGATATCATCAACGACTTTTTAAAAACCTATTCAGATTTTTTCCCAAGTAATTTTTTCTTCTAAAAAGTCTAAATATCCCCCGGTGATTGCCGGTGAAGAATCTTTTGAATAAAAATATACTTATGGATATTTCAGCCGTTTCTGAACCGATTTTGATCAAATAAAGGTTATTCTGTCATTCAAATTGTATGATCTTTCAAATTTGACAGTCAGTTTTTCATTATCTCACAAAAAAATATCGGGGGGCACTTCGGGAAATGCCAATACTCAACGGTACCTTTAATTAGTATTTTTCTAATTCGACGCAGATATATTATAAACACTATACTTGTATGTTAATTTGTGTTGTAATAAGCGTAAAGCTGGACTTTTATGCTAATGTATAATAGGCATATAGGCCATAAATACAGAATATGTATTTCAAATACAATGTAATATCAAAGGTATATTTTCACGTTATTGATATATATTTCACATTGTTTCCTTGATACGTCAGCACCTCTCTATACAGGGTGGCCCATAAATAACGGAACGGGGCACTTCCCAAAATAAAGCAACGAAATGACTGGGTCCATCAGATAGTGTGTCTTTTCAAATGAAAATTGATACCAAGAACATTAATTTTGGTCGTGTAGTTTTTGTTTTAGAGCGCTGTGAGTGACACTATATCCGGGTTCATTTTTCTTCAATTTTGACTGACCTATTGGCTAAAGAATGACCCGAACGGCTCGGCATAGAATTACGGTGCTGTGGCTATTCAGTCGAATGCACACTAACAAAGGTGTCCGCATCATTGTGCATCGTAATTCTATGACGAGCCGTTCGGGTAATTCTTTAGCCAATAGGTCAGTCAAAATTGAAGAAAAATGAACCCAGACATGGTGTCACTCACAGCGCTCTAAAACAAAAACTACAAGACCAAAATTAATGTTCTTGGTATCAATTTTCATTTGAAAAGACACACTATCCGATGGACCCAGTCATTTCGTTACTTTATTTTGGGAAGTGCCCCGTTCCGTTATTTCTGGGCCACCCTGTATAGTCTAAACTAATATCAAATAAATCAAAAATGGAGATTATTGTCTTTCCAACGTAACTCTTCATTATGATAGTTATAACGTATTACGATTTTGTTTTCTAACCATACAGTGTGGGATATTAATTGTTTAATATACCGTATAGTATTTCCAAGAATTTGTAATCTGAATCGAGTCAGAATGCATGGGAAGTTGTAACTATAGAAGCAATTCCTGAAATAATGGATTATTGGAAGTAATAACACTGTAAACTAATACATAAATGTATGTCATTTTTTTCTTATGTATAATATCAATAGATACAAACAAGCAGGCATGCATGCCATAGGGTATACACGTATAATATCAGATTGAGCGAAAGGTTATGGGATGTTCTTTGTTTATAGTATAGTAAATTGTGTTTCTATTATGATGATGATTATTATCATATTATAGAGATCGCGTGAGTTGGTTTATCAGATTGTGTTTATCGATAACGGATCGATAAAATGTTGAACACAAAGGAAGTAAAAAATTGTTGACTAATTTGGGCTACACTTTCGTGATTTCGAGTCCTTTGAAAGTTTTACAAAATCATGAAACTGATTAAACAGATGTATTATCCTTCACTTTAGGTAAGGTGTAATTAATCATGAGCACTACTATTCAATAATAATTGTACATTTTCTAAATCGTACCTTTTGGTTGTGTTTGTCGTTGTTTATGTCTACTTGAATTCCATGGGTTCATATATGTTTATATGCATTTTATATAATATGATACTTTGTATTTATGTTGGTTTTTGTTTAATGTACATTCAACAGCTTTGCCATTCCATTGTAGTGAATGGATATGGGTACTATTGAATTAAGGAGTATACTGTATTAACTCTATAAAATAGTAGAAATGTTACAAATAGAATAATGTACATTCTATGACTATTATCAGGTAATGAATGGACTGTACATTGATACTGTTGAATTAAGGAGTATACTGTATCATGAACTCTTTAAAATGTATAATGACTTAAAATGTGCCATGTGACGAAGCACGAGTTGCTATAAATGGCATCGTTTCAGAATCTGCTCGGATTCGGCAGATTTGTCACATGTATACAAATATTTTGTGGATAGATGTAATCTTTAAGACTTACAGAACACTTTGATGGCAATCTCAATAGAAAATGTTATACTTCTCAAAGAAAACAGACTTTTCAAAAGTGGGGCCATATTGTGGCACATCTTTCAGAGTGATTTTTTTCTCGACATTATTGCAAATCGGCATACAATTACGACCATGGCAGCCGGCAGGTCAGGTATGACATTATTCTCATCTTCATTTGAACTTAATTTCTGGTAAATTTTGTGTTTTTTACCTTGACAGCTTTCAGATATCACCGTTGGTACAAATAAGGGGGCCATAATTGGTCACCGCTTCATACTAGATGTGAATATAGGATATAGTTGCCTTCCAAAGATTCAATGCCAAAATACGTTGAGGCTGGACTATTTATTTATTTATTTAAACAGGGTAGCCCTTTCAGTATCGAGTAATGCTCTACCAAGGGGCCCTGTATACAGATACAAACTTATTTATTTGTGATGTTGTAATTATTTTCATATATTGTTTATATCCCAATATACTTATTTATATATCATGTATATATCTTGATAACTAATAATTAACCGACATTACACTCTCATTATACATTTTTCTACAGGGTTTCAATTTGTGTACATAAGCATGCTCTGATTTGTGTACATCCTTTTTTCTCTGGTTCATTCTTCATCTTTCCATTGATCATCACCCGTTCTTACCCCCCCCCCCCCCCCCCCCCCCCCCTCCCCATCAGCATTCCTTTTCATCCTACCACCACTCTTCATTAATCCCACCTCATCCACTTAAGCTCCCCTTTGTTTACCCCCCCCCCCCCCCGCCCCCCCCCCCCTCACACCTCCCTCTTCTGTGGCCACTCTGGCCTCATTTACTATAAGCCCTTTCATCTCGCCTCCATTCACATCTTGCCTCCATTCACTAACCATCCTGTATGGTACTTCTTTGATCGTGCCTCCCTCTATCTTTCTATGACCCACACTCCAACCCCTTGCTCCTTGTTACATATTAACATCCTCTTTGTGTGTATTTCCTCCAATCCCAGCCTAGTCTGATTGGCCACTCACAGCCCTTTCATTGTTCCATGTCTCCACCCCCTTTCTTAGTTTCTTAGCATGTGTACCTATATGTGTATATATATGTTGTTTCTGTTTGGGTATAATTCAGTTAATATCATAAAATATTGTCGAGTATTATGTTGATGCCAAGCTACACATCAGCGGCGGGAGTCACAATGTGAGAGCAGGCACCAGACATAGTAGGAGTGAGTTTTGTTTATTTTGTATTGTATTATGATCATCTCAGTTTGTAAGTGAAGTGGTAAAAAGAAGACAAAGGTATGTCGCTACATGTGAATATTGTATTATTTTGTTTGTCGTGTCGCTACATGTTTTTTTGGTATAATTAAGTTAATATCATAGAATATTGTCGAGTATGTATATTATGTTGATGCCAAGCTACACATCAGTGGCGGGAGTCCCAATGTGAGAGCAGGCACCAGACATAGTAGGAGTGAGTTTTGTTTATTTTGTATTGTATTATGATTATCTCAGTTTGTAAGTTAAGTGGAAAAAAGAAGACAAAGATATGTCGCTGCATGTTTTTGTTGTTGTATAATTCAGTTAATATCATACAATATTGTCGAGTATGTATATATTATGTTGATGCCAAGCTACACATCAGTGGCGGGAGTCCCAATGTGAGAGCAGGCACCAGACATAGTAGGAGTGAGTTTTGTTTATTTTGTATTGTATTATGATTATCTCAGAAGATCTCAGAAGGTATACCATGTATTATGTCTTTGCACTAATATGCACAAAATAAGCCCACGAAATGTTTGCACTAATTTGTTTAAGAATCAGTTTATTAAAGGGGTAGTTTAGTTTTGGTAAGGCTGAACTTAAGTAGCCAAAACCTGCACAGTAACATTATAAACTAATAGTTATAACTCCACCATGCTCGAAAGGTATACAAAATTACAAACGACTAAGTAAAAAGCCTGTTATCATTCAAAAAGAGCCATTGAAACACAAGAGGGCGCTTTTTAAAAAGGCATTGGTTTCAACCATTTTTCATACAAAATTATGCATGTGATGTTTTATTAATATAATGATTAAATAGCGAGATCATCAACAACTATTTAAAAAACGCTTTTGAAAATTTTTGAAAAAGTGCAAGCATTTTTAAATTTTTTTTCTAAAAATCATCTAATTATTTGGGCCCCAAATAATTATAAGATCAGATATATTTATTGATATTTCAGCCGTTTCTGGGTCGATTTTGACCAAATAAAGTTTATTCTGCCATTAAAATTGCATGTTCTCTCAAATTCGACACTCAGTTTTTCATTACCTCACAAAAAAAATTGTGATCTGCAGCGCCCTCTCTACCAAAACTAAACTACCCCTTTAAGAAGAAGAAAGAACAAAAATGCATATTGCGATAATTCATTAGTAGCTTTAAAATAGTGTTTATTTATGAATATATTTGTTTTGTTTGGTTTCGCTTTATTATTGTCATATTATAATTAAGTGTTGTAAGAGAATCGTTTCGACCATATAAGAGGCCCACTTCCACATGATTATGTGGCGGGAGTCCCGATGTGAGAGGTGGGCTTATTGAAATAAGGAAAATTGTTATATTTTTGTATATAAAAGTAATATTCATAATAAGATAGGAGAACAACAAAAATGAAATATCGCAATATTTTTAGCGGCGCCATAGAAATAATTTGTTGATGATATATGAAATGTTATAATATTTTTAAAATATGTGAAGAAGAAATTAATAGAAAAGCAATTGGCAATAATAGTAAGATTTGACTGATTGCCACCAAACTAAATAACAACTACAACATAATCGTCACTTTATAGCCTCTGAAGAAGATTCTGCTACGATCGAAAATTTAGGCCCTATATTGACTCTCAAGAAATATAATGTGCACATAAAATCAGCTTAGGCGAAAAGTAGGCTAATTTAAATTGCGTCAGATAAGCTGAGAGTTTTGAGCTGCTTTAAAACAAAGATGAACCAGTGACTATTGGATGGTATAGGCTACTTGTTTCTTTGTTCAAATTTGTATCATGCGTATATACAAAAAATATAATCCAACTAATATTGTCTTCTTTAGTTGTATTTCATAACGTATATCATGTACTTCCCATCAAGACAAGGGGCTTACCATATATTGTTTTTGTATATTATAGTATGTTACTCTGAACTAGTGGAGCCAGTGCCTACAGCTTTTCAACTGACTCATTATACTCTTTATAATTTCGTCCGTAAATTATTTGTTTACTCTGGTTGCTTTGTCTTTCTTTGATTTGTCTTACCTTGTCAACTCAAGTTGTTTTTAATAATTTGTATGAAGTGTTAAATAAACTGAACTTGATTTTACCAGATTAGTGTTGATATGAATTATGAATGAGTCTTTACAAAAGGTTACTCCCCCGACCTCGGCTGTTATATGATTATACTTTCTGCAATCTTTTGAAGCGCCTTTCGATTTTATATCGCAACGAAGGATTGTATTCGTTTTCCACATTATTTTAGAATAGTGGAAACGAGCGTTCTTGTAATTATTTGTTTGCAATTATCAATAACAAAGCGGATTTACAACGAATACATTATAAGTTCAAGAACATATAAGACCTACACCATTAAATGTTGCATTGGGTCTTTATAGAAGTATAGTTTGCATGCAAAAACATGACTATAAAACAACAATTATACTTGATGAAGGTGCGTATATAATATCTCGCTTTAATATGAGTTTGGTTCTCACAGTTGCTTCAATGCCGTTTTTATTTGCGCCCATATAATAGTTCCTTCTGATATGTGTACGGTTTCCTTTCTGAGGAAAGAACACTATTAAAGTCATACCTGTAAAGTGTCCAAATCCACGAAAATTACTTGGAGCTTCCTGGTTTCTCTTCTACCGTGTTGTTTAGCTTATGGTAAGAGAAGAATAAAATAGGGTTTGATTTTTTCAAATGTCCCTTTAGTATGAAGATAATTATCATTGAAAATCATTATTTCTAAAGCGTTAATCAACGCAATTGAAAAAAAGTACAATTGTCTCAGATGAGAACGTCCGCATGCAGCACCCGTGAGAACATTCTGGAGATTGAACTTTGAGCCGAGCGAGTTCAAATTCCATGAATTATGTACTACGTGTGTAAAAATACACGGGTGCGAATATCTCAAACGAATCATTCATTACTGCGACAATTCCATGACAAGCCATCAGTATTCGGTGATAAAATTTGAACTCAATATTCGTTTTTTTCACTAGGTAAACAGTGTTCGTTTTCTTTCAAACTTTCACAAATCTTTCAATTGTATTTTACAATGATATTGATGTAGGATTGAAGTCTCAAATGTCATTTTGTGCAATATCTGACACTTTACAGGCATCACTTTAATTGTAGCCTACTTTTGTTGGAAGTATTTCGTGCCCTGCAGAATTATCTTTCAATTAAATGACGCTGTCACCGAACAAGGCATGGGAGCGAAATTCTAATTCAACATAAAAGATGGCAATGGAGGGATATGAAGGTGGAAGAAATATACCCATCTCCTTATGGGATTTACTCTAATATTGGATATTTTACTCTATCGGAGTATCACGAACGATTGTTCGGTCTACGGCATATTATGTCAACAATTTGGGGTTATCCCCCCCCCCCCCCCCCCCACCCCCCCCCCCCCCCCCCCGATCTGGCCCATATCACGTACGTCAGGCCGGCGCGCGGCGAGGCCGCGCCCCTACGCGCATGCGCATTACACATCAATAATATTTACACCAGCGACGACCGAATTTTTTCGCAGCTGCATGCTCCATCTTCGATTCACGATTCACCGTTATTCGTGATGCAGAATGGCCAGGAATCCTGATAATTATTTTGTGCTTCACGGGCGCAAAACTCCAGTAAGGTAAAATGTTATTCCATATTCGTGTTTAGATTTTGTGGTCAATAATGCGGCGGCTACAATTAAAGCAGCAAGCGCAGTCGTAGCGGTTGTTAAGGGATAACGTAGCCGGAGGTACCGGCGGGAAAATACGCGTACCTCCCGCTCCACGCTTACTGCACCTCGCCGCACCTGGCACTGTTGTTGTTGTTGTTGTTTTAAGTTTATTGGCGTTCTTCATTCATTTTGAATATTTACGCCAATCTTTTTTTGTTTTCCTTCTTTCTTTTGTCTTATTTATTTCAACTCAAACTAATTGCTCCTTTTAAAATAATATATAATATGTATCTTTTTATATACACGTTTCATTTTTTTTTTTCCCTCATATAAACAGGACCAAAATTAAATTATATTGAGAATATATAAATGTGGGGAATCAATCGCTTTTCCTTGTCCGCTGTCTAGGTATCATCTGGCCAATCCGGCTCCGTACGTCGAGCAGACTTCTCAGCTTTAATAGCCTAGGCCCCTCCGATACACAGACAAGGCAGGTCAATGCCATATTTTTTTCTTTTCTCATAACCGAATTTCCAACATACATAACAAAATATTTATATTCATACAATACAAGAGTAAAGCAAACAGATTGGCCTTTCAAAGGTGCGTGTGCAAAATTAAATACTTCATACAAAATAATTATCAATCAATCAATCAAAATCTATTTGTCCTAATGACATAATCTATCAATGCTCTTTGGTGAGCTAAAACTTCAGATTTTAACAAAAATACAATATGATCTTGATGTGTAATTCCACATTCACACATCAACATTGCTCGCTCAATCAAATATTGAGGGCAATGGCATAAAAAATGTTCTAAAGTTTCTAACAATCCACAATGTGAGCATAATCCAGTTTCATGCTTATTTATTACTACTAAATTAGTATTTAAACCAATATTTCCCATCCGTAAACGGTGCAATATAGATTCAAATTTTCTATTATTCAATTTACAACAGTATGTCTGAGTTACATTATTTTGAATATTTTTCAAGGGAGATTCGGTGTCCTCCCATCTTTGTTGCCATTTAACATAATACTTTTGTTTAATCATACAATTTATTTCACTTCTACTTAATTTATTAAAAATCTCCTTTTTTTTCTTCAAGCCATTTTTTGCTTCTCTATCAACCATTTCATTGTCTTTAACACCACAATGACTCGGTATCCACTCAAAATTCACCACAATTCCTTGTAAGTTTAAGTGAGTGCATAATACCAATATTTCATATACAAATGTATCTTCTTTATTTATTCCATTTTGTATGGACTGTAGTGAACTTAAAGAATCACTACATACCACAACTCCTGTGTGAAGGCTAGGGAGTTGACATAACCATTCAAGAGCAAGTGCAATGGCAGCCATTTCTGCTCTATATGATGAGGTATTGTCTTGTAATCTCTTTGACTGAGAATAATTATAATAAGGAACATAAAAGGCAGCAGCTGCTCTTCCTGATTCTGGGGATTTGGATCCATCAGTAAAAATAGACAAGTGATTACTCCATTTTGTGTTTATTATTTCTAAAGCTGCTTGTTTTTGATGTAATCGATTATCATTTTTACTTATTGTCTCTGTCAACTCCGTTGATACAGAGGGTAAAGCCATTTGCCAGAAAGGCATCTCCGAGGGACTTATTACTTCCATTTCATATTTAAATTGTTTTTCCAATTTGAACGTTCTTTCTCCAAATGATGCATGTGATGTTCCATAAAAATGGAATTGCCAACAATCTTTTATATCTTTCTTAAGAGGATGTTCCAAAACACTTTCAATACGTTTTTTTAATTTCAAACTCATCATTTCTCGCCGCAGGTCAAGGGGCATTTCCCCTAATTCAACCTGCAGTGTTCTGAGGGAAGTTCCCTTTTGAGCTCCTGCACATACCAATAAAGATTGGTATTGCACAGAGTTAACTTTATTTTTTACACTTGTTGCAGCGGAGTCGTATGCTTCGCACGCATAGTCAATAACTGATAGTATTAAAGATTTGTATACCATCAATAATTCCCGAGAGTCTCCACACCATTTTGCATGGGCCAAACTTTTAATCACATTTATCTTTTTTTTACATCGTTTGACCACATCCTCCAGGTGTGGTCTCCATGTTAATCTTTTATCAAATATGACACCTAAATATTTATATTCCTTTTGAGGGATTAATAGTTTCCCTTTCAAATATAATTTTAGGCCTTCATCTTTCCCACAATTTGAAAACAGTATAGGTACTGTTTTTTCTTGAGATATATGCAATCCCCAAGAAAATAACCAATCATATAATTCATTTATATAATCTTGCATTATTTTCATATTTGTTCTTATATCATTCCCCGATTTCCAAATAACGCAATCGTCTGCATATATTAAATGGTGTATTTCAGGTGATTGTGGAATATCACTAAGCATTAAATTAAACAATAGAGGACTTAGGATGCTTCCCTGGGGAAGACCATTCACTAAGTATTTTACTTCAGATTTTTCTTTCCCAAGTTGAACTTGGAAAGATCTTTGAAGCAAATAATTTACTAAATACTTCAATACATTTCCTTTGAGACCCAACTTGTTTAATTTAACAATGAGTCCTTTTATCCATATCGTATCATACGCCTTTTGCAAGTCTATGAAAACTGCCATAGTTTTCACTCCAACTCGTAAATGTTTTTGTATTTCATTTTCTAAATGAACAATATTATCAATTGTACTTCGGCGTTTTCGAAAACCACTCTGAATGGGGGAATATAGAGAGTGTTTCTCAATATAATAATTCAACCTTTCCTTTACCAAGCCTTCTAATATTTTAATAAAGCACGGTAATAGTGCTATTGGACGGTAAGAGGATACTTCTTGTGGATTCTTTTCATATTTTAAAACTGGAATTAAAATAGCGTGCTTACATTGGGTAGGAATATTTCCAGTCTTCCATATTAGATTGTATAAATCTAATATCACATGCTTGGCCTTTGCTGGTAAGTGTTGGTATATCTCATACGTGATACCGTCGTTGCCAGGGGCCGAGGCATTTTTCAATTGTAAAATATTTTCTAATTCAAATATCTTAAATGGTTCGTTTATTGTCAACTCAATATTTTGATCCATCTCCTCATTTAAATAATTTACTATTTCTTTGAATTCCCCATCTACTTTAGAATTATCTTTACTCTTATCCTTTTTTCCAACCTTTACAAAATAATTTCCTAACTCATTTACTTTTTCTTTATCGTCTAACACAATCGCTTGTCCTACCTTTAAAGTAGGAAAATTGTGCATAGATTTCTTTGGAATTCCACTCAAAAGGCGAATAAACTGCCATAATTGAGACATGGATGTAAATCTATTCAATTTTGCACAATATGCTTGCCAATAAGTTCTTTTTGCTTGTCGAATTGTCCTTTGTGCCTCACCTTTCTTTTCTTTGAAAGTTTGTAAATTTTCTTGAGTCCACATTTTCGACAATTTATTTTTTAATTTATTTCTTTCCTTTATTTTGGCGGAACACGTCTCTGTCCACCATGGGACTGGGTTGCCCCTTTTCTTATTATTCTTACTAGGTAATAATATTCTAAATATATCATACAACGTTTCTATCAAGTTTGCATGAAAAATATTTACATCCTCATCATATAGAGCTTCAATTGTAATCTTCTCTTCACACATTCGACTGAAAGCAGTCCAGTCCATTTTTTTAAAAGACCATTTCGTCTGTTCACCTTCATTTTCATATTTTGTTTTATTACAATGGCCTTGAATATAAAATTCAATATAAACTGGGAAGTGGTCACTTCCAAATTGATTTGGCTGCACTTGCCATTGACATTTATTTGCTAGAGGTGCTGACACTAACGATAAGTCCAGACAGGATGTTTTCCCAGTAAAAGGATCTAGTCTAGTTCCTGAACCATCATTTAAAACAATCATATCATTTTTCATCAAAAATTCTTCAATCAAAATTCCATTTCTATCATTTGTTTTACTACCCCACAAAACATTATGTGAATTAAAATCACCCACAATAATTAATTTTTGTGGATCTTTAGCATACTTTACCAAAGTTGCTAAAATGTCCATAGTAATTTCTTTACAAGGATTATAATAATTCACAACTGACACAAATGAGCCATCATAATATATATTAATCAACTGCATTTCAATATTTGTATCAATCTCCACATATTCATAATTAAGTGTATCATGTATATAGAAGACACAACCTCCTCTACGTTGCGTTTTTCTATTTTTACATATACATGTATAATTAGGAATTTGAATAATATTCGTATCATCATACCAACTTTCCTGAATACATAGTAAATGGAAAGTTGTATCCTTGTGAGTGTCTATATATCTAATTAATTCCCCTCCGTGTCCGTTCATGCCCTGCGCATTCCACTGGAGGATTAGTAGCGCAGACATTAATAATAAATTAATTAGCCGTGCCATTATTTATGTTTACATTTTTCAAGAAAATGTTATGCACGGCTTCCTTTATAATATTTGCGCACTCTTCTTGTGGTTTATTTGTAACAAGAGTAACGACCAATTGTGTGATAAAAATCACAATCTCTTCGCTTGAAGCAGTGATGAGAAAATTGTCGTTATTTTTTCTCCCTTCATTACCCGAGTTCATCACTCTATCTGTGGCTACGTTTGTACCCAGCTCGTTTGTCGTCGACTGTTGACTCTTTTGTTGAATAATCTGTTCTTTGGCCCTGCTAATTTCAGGGGCTCTAGACGGCTCTTTTTGGGGGTTTAACAATTGTTTTGTGTGTGACGAGTTTGTCTGTTTTGATTGATCTTTTACTACATTGACTTTCAATGTTTGTGATTGTTCATTGTTATTGGTTGGCTTTACATTTTTTCCTTTCCATGCTTTTGTAGCCTCAGCCTAGCTCAATTTATTTTCGACTCTAATTTTTTGTAATTCTTTTGCCTTCTTTGCTTCGAGACACCCATTGTAAGCGGCTGAGTGTTTCTCTCCACAATTGACACAAATGGGGTTTTCTTTACGCTCGCACTGGTCGAAAGAGTGGGGGCCCCCACATCTAACGCATCGGGCTTTCCCCCTGCATTGCTGGGCTGTATGTCCAAATCTTTGACATTGAAAACATCGAACTACGGGGGGGACATATTGTTTGACTGTGAATCTCTGATAGCAGAGAGTTATATTTTCTGGTAGTGAGTTTGTATCAAATGAAAGTATGATGCTCCTTGTTGGTACGAAGGCAGCCAGTTTCTGTCCATTTATTTCCATATCTTCTTGATCCCTTTTGTGAGCTTTCCGCATTATTCTTTTCACACCTACTACCTTCTGTTTCTTTAATTCGTCTTGAAGTTCCTGCTCTGTCATGTCATTTGGAATGCCAGAAATGACTCCTTTTACGAGTTTAGTCTCCTTTTGGGCCTTCACGGGGATATTATTAATCTGTTCAATGTTTAGCAAAGCCTGGTATTGCTTTACATTCCAACACTTTACTAGCACCCCCGACTTTATGGGCTTTATGAACTCTGGGGAGGACCCACATTTCCCCTGAATGTCTTTTGATATTTTAATCAAATTAACGTTTCTCAATGATTTTTTCGTGTCAATCGGCACAATGTAGACTTTCTTTTCCTCAAGTTGCTGCGGTTTTACCCTAGGGGTATGAAATATGCCAGAGTTTAGCTCATCCTGGTCGGATGACGATTCTCCCCCTAAAATTTCAACACTTCCTTCTCTAATCTTTCTCTTTAGGTTCCTTCTCACTTGTTTCCGTGATTTCACACTCCACGTATTAATTGTATCTTCATCTACTTCAATATCTTGCATGTCTTGTGGTCCAACCTCCGAATCTACGTTCGAGGTGGATGCGCCCGGCCCGGACGCCATTCCAGCGTCCCTGGATCAAAATTGGCGGGAAAATTACAAAGCGAAATATAATTCAGTGCAAGTGCAAAAATTGGCCCAATCTGTTTACTCACCTCCTGTCTTCTCTAAATTTACGAGTCCGGTAGGAGCATATCAATAAATAATATCCAATCAACTCTCAAAAGTAATTGTATCAACAACAACAAATTAATAACCAACAAAAATCAATATGAGCGGACAGGTTGCAGATACGTCTGCACCCGTCGTCTAGCCTTTAGTCTAGCCTTTAGTCAAGGCTCCATATGGCTTGAAGATTCTCTATGCGATCGCGAGCTAGCTAGCTGTGAGAGAGCACGGGGTCAGCGAGCGATACGAACTGGCTCCCATATAGAGCCTTTATGATCTTACCACTCAGTAATGTATTAATGAGATGAAAACATTAACGAATCAGATCGCTAGATGCGGGTAACCTTTGCCTGACCCGGGGCCTAATACACGAGTATTGCCGTGGCGTGTTCCATCATGTATCAAGGGGTGTATTTAGTATCAAAAATTAATATTATGATAACTATTCTAATGATCAAATATGAGATACATCAGAGTAAAACTGAAGCATAAAAATACCCTTTTTTGTATCCACATCAAATCTCACCTCTTTATTTTAAAAGAAAGCAACATATTGAAATGACGTACCCTATTCATGTAATGGATGTGTCCGAATCGACGGTTTAACATGTACGGCCAGAGCGCTCTGTGTACGGCCTACGCTAGTATGTTGCGGAGACCCTCTAACAACCAGTAACCGTGTATTGTGCAAGAAAGCGTGTTTAGTTTTACTTGGTTTTACTATGCAGCTTGATTGAGTGTCTAAACAAAGACTAACACTCGCAAACGGCTGATCTACCAAACTTGGTAGATGAATATTCGTTATTTAATAGGTTTACATTAGAAATAAACAACAACCAATGTGCAAAGAAAGAAAGACTCTCGCGGTACCCGCTCGATGTGTTCGCTTCGCTCACACTCCGCTCGCTCCGCTCGCGAAATTGTGCATATAGCGTGAGAGTCTTGACGAAAGACTATGCCGGGTCCTACTAATTGGTGCAAACAAGTGCAAACCAGTGCAAACTAGTGCAAACCAGTGCAAACCAGTGCAAACCGGTGCAAACTAGTGCAAACTTAAACGGTGCAAACTAGTGCAAACTTAAACAGTGCAAACTAGTGCAAACTTAAACAGTGCAAACTAGTGCAAACTTAAACAGTGCAAACTAATGCCAACTTAAAGAGTGCAAACTAATGCCAACTTAAACAGTGCAAACTAATGCCAACTTAAACAGTGCAAACTAATGCCAACTTAAACAGTGCAAACTAATGCCAACTTAAACAGTGCAAACTAGTGTCAACAATACCAGTTCGCTGGGTGCTTAATTGCTAACGCCAGGGTACCCGTGTGTTGTCCGCCCCGCCGTGCCACGGGGCTGGCCGTGCGCCGCGTCGTCGCTGGCTCGATTATGTAGTTAATATGTGGGGCAAAGTATGCGGACGCCATTCACCTGTCTGATATGTAGTGCAAAGTATGCGGACGCCAGGTTCACCCCTGCAGCAAGTAGTGCGAACAAGTGCGAACAAGCCTGAAGTAATAACTAGCTCCATCAGTGGCGTAGCGACGGGGGGGGGGGGGGGGGGGGGGGGGGGGGGGGGGGCACGGGGGGGGGGGGGGGCACGGGGGGGGGGGGCACGTGCCCCCAATAATGTGCAAAAACAATAGAAAACATAAGGGGACATTTTTTGAAAAAACAAAGAAATACAAACGAACGAACAAACGAACAAACAAATACGAACGAATGAACGAACTTACAAACGAACGAACGAACGATTGTGAACAAACGATATATACACGGGCGTAGCGAGTTACGTAATACCTATTCAACTGGGGGGATGTAATCCGATGAATGAATAGCTCATCCCCCCCGACTTGAATGGGTATCAATGTCATGTCTACGCCCGTGGATATATATATTACATTTCAGCCATTAATGAACCGATTTTGATCAAATGAAGTTTATTCTGCCCTTGAATTTATGCTCAAACAACTACGAACGAATGAACGAACCAACCAACCAACGATTGAACAAACAACGAACGGACGAATGAATGAACGAAAAAAAGAACGAACGAGTTAACAATTACTAAATAAATTAATTAATTCAATTGATTGATTAATTAATTCAGTAAGTAATTAGTGTATGAGTGAATGGAATAAAGCATTCCTTTTCATTCATACCTTTAGTTTACGCATTTAAGACTCATCAAAGGTACAATCAACCAATCAACTATCCGGCTCTAACCGAAATGCATCGACTGACCAGCCCTCAGATCCGGTACAGATATCAAATAGTATCCGCGGATATCACAGTACGTTCGTCGACCTTTATACTTCGTTGGTGAAGAAGATTGATGAATCGATGAAGGAAATAAATGAATGACTGAATACATGTAATGGACCAACAAACAAACAAACGAACCAATCAACCAACCAACGAAAAAACAAACAAACGAACGGACGAACGAACGAACGAACGAACGAACGAACGAACGAACGAACGAACGAACGAACGAACGAACGAACAAACAAACAAACGAACGAACAGTGCAAACTAGTGCCAACTTAAACAGTGCAAACTAATGCCAACTTAAACAGTGCAAACTAATGCCAACTTAAACAGTGCAAACTAGTGTCAACAATACCAGTTCGCTGGGTGCTTAATTGCTAACGCCAGGGTACCCGTGTGTTGTCCGCCCCGCCGTGCCACGGGGCTGGCCGTGCGCCTCGTCGTCGCTGGCTCGATTATGTAGTGTATATTATGTGGGGCAAAGTATGCGGATGCCATTCACCTGTCTGATATGTAGTGCAAAGTATGCGGACGCCAGGTTCACCCGTGCAGCAAGTAGTGCGAACAAGTGCGAACAAGCCTGAAGTAATAACTAGCTCCATCAGTGGCGTAGCGACGGGGGGGGGGGGGGGGGGGGGGGGGGGGGGGGGGGGGGGGGGCACGTGCCCCCAATAATGTGCAAAAACAATAGAAAACATAAGGGGACATTTTTTGAAAAAACTAAGAAATACAAACGAACGAACAAACGAACAAACAAATACGAACGAATGAACGAACGTACAAACGAACGAACGATTGTGAACAAACGATATATACACGGGCGTAGCGAGTTACGTAATACCTATTCAACTGGGGGGGATGTAATCCGATGAATGAATAGCTCATCCCCCCCACTTGAATGGGTATCAATGTCATGTCTACGCCCGTGGATATATATATTACATTTCAGCCGTTAATGAACCCATTTTGATAAAATGAAGTTTATTCTGCCCTTGAAATTATGCTCAAACAACTATGAACGAATAAACGAACGAACCAACCAACGATTGAACAAACAAACGAACGAACGGACGAATGAATGAACGAAAAAATGAACGAACGAGTGAACAATTACTAAATAAATTAATTATTTCAATTGATTGATTAATTAATTCAGTAAGTAATTAGTGTATGAGTGAATGGAATAAAGCATTCCTTTTCATTCATACCTTTAGTTTATGCATTTTAGACTCAAAGGTACAATCAACTATCCGGCTCTAACCGAAATGCATCGACTGACCAGCCCTCAGATCCGGTACAGATATCAAATAGTATCCGCGGATATCACAGTACGTTCGTTGACCTTTATACTTCGTTGGTGAAGAAGATTGATGAATCGATGAAGGAAATAAATGAATGACTGAATAAATGTAATGGACCAAGAAACAAACAAACGAACCAATCAACCAACCAACGAACAAACAAACAAACAAACAAACGAACGAACGAACGAACGAACGAACGAACGAACGAACGAACGAACAAACAAACAAACGAACGAACAGTGCAAACTATAGTGCCAACAGTACGTTCGTTGACCTTTATACTTCGTTGGCGAAGCTAATATGATGAATCGATGAATGAATAAATAAATGACTGAACGAATGAATGAACGAATGAATAATGAACGAATAAATGAATGAATGAATGATTGAATGAATGAATGCATGTAATGGGCAAACCAACCAACCAACCAACCAACCAACCAACCAACCAACCAACCAACCAACCAACCAACCAACCAACCAACCAACCAACCAACCAACCAACCAACCAACCAACCAACCAACCAACCAACCAACCTCGAACGAACGAACTAACGAAAGATTGAACAAACAAACGAACAAACGAACGACGAACGATTGAATGAATGAATGAATAAAGGAATGTATGAACGAATGAATGAATAAATTAGTTTAATTGATTGATTAGTTAATTAAGTAAGTAATTAGTGTATGAATGAATGGAATAAAGCAATCACTTTCATTCATACCTTTAGTTTATGCATTGTAGACTCAAAAGAACAATCAACCAATCAACTATCCGACATGCATCGACTGACCAGCCCTCAGATCCGGTACCGATATCAAATAGTATCCGCGGATATCACAGTACGTTCGTTGACCTTTATACTTCGTTGGCGAATAAATCGATGACTGAATAAATAAATGACTGAACGAAGGAATAATTAACGAATAAATGAATGAATGAATGATTGAATGAATGAATGTAATGGGCGAACAAACAAACAAACGAACCAACCAACCAACAAACGAACAAACAAACAAACAAACAAACAAACAAACAAACAAACAAACAAACAAACAAACAACGAACGAACGAACGAACGAACGTACGAACAAACGAACGAACGAACGAACGAACGATCGATCGATCGATCGAACGAACGAACGAACGAACGAACGAACGAACGTACCAACAAACGAACGAACTTCGAACGAACGAACTAACGAACGATTGAACAAACAAACGAACGAACAAGCGAACGAACGAACGATTGAATGAATGAATGAATGAAGGGTAATGAATGAATGTATGAACGAATGAATGAATGAATAAATTAATTTAATTGATTGATTAATTAATTAAGAAGTAATCAGTGTATGTATGAATGGAATAAAGCAATCATTCATACCTTTAGTTTATGCATTGTAGACTCAAAAGTACAATCAACCAATCAACTATCCGGCTCGCTAACCGACATGCATCGACTGACCAGCTCTGAGATCCGGTACCAGTGCCAAGTGCCAACAAAACCAGTGCCAACAAAACCATGCCAGTGCCAACAAAAATAGTATAAGGTTCGCTTGCTGTTTGCGCCCGGTCGCAAGGTTCACCCGTGTGTTGTCCGCCCCGCCGCGGCCGCGCCGCGCGGAGCTGGCCGTGCACCGCGTCGTCGCTGGCTAGCTCGATTATGTAGTGTATGTGGTGCTAAGTATGCGGACGCCATTCACCCGTCTGATAATTATGTAGTGCAAAGTATGCGGACGCCAGGTTCACCCGTCTGATACGTAGTGCAAAGTATGCGGACGCCATTCACCCGTCTGATATGTAGTGCAAAGTATGCGGACGCCTGGTTTACCCATCTGATATCCGCAAGTGCAACAAGTGCAAACAAACAAAATGCCAACAAAAACAGTGCCAACAAAACCAGTGCCAAAACCAGTGCCAAGGAAACCAGTGCCAACAAAACCGGTGCCAACAAAACCAGTGCCATGATAAATAAATGAATGAACGAATGAATAATGAACGAATAAATGATTGAATTAATGAATGCATGTAATTGTAATGGACGAACAAACGAACGAACGAACGAACAAACAACTACGAACGAAATTGAAGGCGTTGCATCAAAAAACGACGGGATTTCTGCTCTGGTTTTGCCATTTATATTAATACTTCAAGTGAAATAAAATAATACATTTCAAGTGAAATTGATGTTATATGGCCGAATAATGAACAAAATGAAAGTGGTATTCACTAACCCATTGCACTCACTTTGTACACGGTTTTCACGATCCAATGGATAATTTGGCATTGGAATAATTCAATTTGAAATAACTTTTGAACGAAAGGATAATTTGAAAAACTGAAACCTGTCCCATACTTTTATTGTTAGAATATGCTAGAATTCAAATGAGATTTTGAGGATTTGGACAATGCTACTAAGTTCCCAGTGGCGTAATGGGCAAAAACATTTGGGGGGCATAACCAATTTTTGCGAGGGAGCGAAGCGACTGAGCGTGGGGAGAGTGTGGGAGGGGGGGGGGGGGGGTGTCCCCCCTCCGACGGTAGGGAGCTTTTGCATTTTTGGACCTGAAACTTTGCAATCTGATGCATACCTAGAAAGGAAATTATGACTTGACGACATGTACTATAATGTGGGTAAGTGCGTTATGATACTACCGACTGGAAAATAGTTTTTATTTGTTTCATAAAGAAAAAAGAAAATATGCACCCCCAAAATAATAACGGCAAAGTGACATATTATACAGTTCAACAGTGCATCAAAAGCCACATTATGTATGATACAACAACACGAAAAAAGTATTCCAGACGTAGACAAGACCAATTACCGAGGGAGCGAAGCGACCGAGAGGGGGGAGGGGTGTTCGTCCGTGCACGGTTAGGGTGTTTTTTGTAATGTTTTACTTGAAATCATGCACGGAAATTTGATTTTAAATGAAGTAAAATGTGAGTTATCTTGTCTCAAAGAAATACATTTTTTTCAATCACTGGTATCGAATTAGATATAAGCCATGATTGAAATTGTATTTGGGGGGGGGGGGGCAAGCGCCCCAAGCCCCCCTCCCCCACCAGTACGCCAGTGTAAGTTCATTTAAAAGAATCTGATGACATTTTACCGTTAACGTTCCTTACGCATAGTATTATTTGTTTTAAAAATTCGAGCAATAAAACGGTTTGTTCTCTTACTTTACTTAGATATTAATGATCGAATTGTTTGATATGAGGGATTTCCTAGTACATTATATGTGTATGACGTTATGGTAATAGACAATAAATATACCACTTTGTATTTTCTGGGACAAACGACACACATTTGCCATTATTTTTCAAACATTAGATTACATGAGTAAAATGTGACACTCAGTTAGAATTCCCTTCCATTTTAAAGCTGGTGTTATACATTATACAGTACTCTGTGTATTTTGTATTGAACATTGATCTGCAAGTTACATCAAGTTTGAAATGATATAATTAATAAAAACTAGTTTTAAAAGTACTGTACTCTATAATGTGTATTGTGATTGAATCGGACGCAACTGTGTGTTTTGGTCAGGGGCGTAGACAGCGGGGGGGGGGGGGGGGGGGGGGGCGGTAAGGGGTATGGCATGTACAACCACCCCCACCCCCCCCCCCCCCCCAGTTTTAGGGAAAGACATTTTGTGTGTGTGTGTGTGTGTGTGTGTTTGTGTGTATGTGTTTGTGTGTATGTGTATGTGTGTGTGTGTATGTACGTGCTCGCGTGCGCGCGCGTGTGTGTGTGTGTGGTCGCTTGGTCGCTCCGCTCCCTCGCAGTTGTGCCCCCCAATCCGTTGACCCTCGCTACGCCACTGGTAGTAGTAGTAGTAGCAGTGGCGTACCCAAGATTTGTTAAGGGGGGGGGGGGGGGGGGGGGGGGGAGGGGGTCGTAGAAGTACCTTCAAAATTTTCGAGACCGAGACCAGGTAATATCCAGATATAAAGATGTTGTCTATATGTTAGTATTGAGTTAACTATTCTTGCGTTGGTAGCTTTTGATTTAGCTGTAAAGAAATTGGAAGATTATTAAGTGCACATTGCAATCATCTTGTTATGAGGAGGGCTTTATAAAAATATGGATGAACTTTAGCCTGATAGATACATACTGTCGATTGCAATGATCCTGATGGAACCCTGACTAGAATAAGTCAAGGGATATCCATATTGGTAAGCTTATTGGGGGTCCAGGGGGCGGAGCCCCCGGAAGCTTTGGGATTTGTAATATCCAGAAATACCGTTAACTATTGAATAGTTAGCTCAATTTTTAAAAATGTGCGGTGGACATGTTATTTAACATCGTGGTACATGTATGATATTGAAAGCATGATGGAAATAAAAATACAAAATGGTGAACAAAAAGTATGATACAATAACGATCAACATGACAAATAACATCATGTGATGAAATTACATTATGAACTCGCATGATGATAAAGTTAAGACAAGATGATGAACGAATGAATGTAAAAATAGGAAAATACAGATTACATAATTGAACATCAAACAGATCTAGACAAATGTGACCGAGGAATAACAAAAAGTGAAGATTCAATGTTGAAAAATCAAAAAAATGAAAAATATAGCCTGATGAAATAATGGTTGAGACTATGTAAGATAAAAGGTGAATGTGTGTGCGTGTGTTTATGTGAGCGTAACCAGTAACGAACCCAGGATTTGTTCAAGGGGGGGGGGGGGGGGTTATTTCTTCAGAAAAATTTTCTGTCAGCGGGGGTGGTGGTAGTCGTAAGAAGATTTCCGAAGTCGACACCCCGCGAATTTACGACATTTTCAAGACCGAGACCAGGTCCCGGTCAACAATTTTCGAGGTCGAGACCAAGACTCAGTGCTTGAGAAACCTGTGACGGGGTTGTGTGTGTGTGTGTGTGTGTGTGTGTTGGTGGTGGGGGGGGGGGGGGGGGGGGGGGGGGGGGTAGTCCGTAGGACATTTTCAAAGCCCCGAGGCCGGTAATTTTCGACATTTTTTTAGGCCGAGACCAGTGCTATGCGCACTTTTCGAGGCCGAGAACAGCGATAATGACAGTCGAGACCGGGGGGTTGAACCCCAACCCTCCCCCTAGGTACGCCCTTATATATTATGTGCGTAAACTATGTATGTGGTTGTATAAATAAATGTATAGACAGTATGTTTATTTGTGAATACGATGGATGTTTTTTTGTGTAACTTAAAATTGAATGAGCATGTATGGAAATTGGTCACCCATTGACAAAATTGAATGCACACACGAGCGATTTGTCAAGCTTGCCGTATTAAATTGAATGCCTATTTTTTGAAAATAGCGCCCAATGATGAATCGAATGCCCATTTTGCGAATTTGAAGTGTGCGATTTGAAATTTGGGTGCCCATATACGAATATGCATGCTCGGAATATGAATTTGAATGACCAAAGTGACCTCCTCCACGGCAATTTGACGAAATTGAATGCACATAAAACGAATTTGGGCGGCGTAATGTGGGAAATTGGCCGGGGAAAAACCTATATTAAATGAGTACAGGGCCGGAACTGGGTCAAATAACCTTAATGGGGGGTTCCAGGGGCGCAGCCCCGGAAGATTTTGGTTTTTGGGCAGTTTAGCATTATCAAAAAGTGGTTTAAAGAAGACTATAAAAAACGACTTTCCATTTATGAGAGGGGGCAATGCTCCTTGATTTTAATGTTA
>JBAMJV010000972.1:0-97408 GCA_037951105.1 Echinarachnius parma | reverse complement strand
GATATCCAAATAGCCCCCAAAACAAAACTAATGGCTAATTAACAAGCAAGCAAGTGAGCAGTACAAGGAAAAACTAATACTACTATGAAGACGTCGACGACGACAGCAACGAAGATGATCGACGATGATAGAATTGTACATTTATGACCTTCCATGATATTATTACAGCGAAAAATGTAATGAGGTTGACAATAACTACTACAATGATGATGATGTCGATATTGATAATGATATTTTGCCATCTATAATACTTCAATAAGTACACATTGTTTTGATTGTCAAAATACAGTTTAGATTTATGTATGACATTTATCAGGATCCTTACAGTCTCATTACCCACATTTGCATCGATATGATTCATTTAGGAATGGCGAGCCTGGTGACCCGGATCGGGAGGTTGTGTTCAACATCGACCCCGACATGCAGAAACCAACCGCAGACCCCGAGTACGACCAGTACATGTCCATATTCGACGTCAGGACCCACGCCGCCATCAGGCGTGGTCACATGAAGCTTATCACCGGCCACCAAGGTATGATGATGATGATGATGGCATGATGACGACGATGATTAGGATGATATTGATGGTGATGGGAAGTATAGTGATAAATATTTTGAAAACGATAAGAAAAACTCTTTCCATTATGTTTTGATATATGATATTCATAGATTGTGGCATAATGGTAACAACAGGACACAAATTGTTTACCTTTAAAAAAATTACCTTTTCCCCTTTTTGTTCTCAATTCCCCACCAAACATTTGTAGAAAACTCCGAATACTGGGTGCCACCATCCGAGAGTGGACTGAACAACGTCCTAGCCAATGACCCGTCGGGCAAGGTCCTATGGTTGTTCAACATCACTGCCGATCCCTTTGAGCTCAACGACCTCTCCGATACCCTAGTCGATGAGGTGCGCGACCTCCTGGGTCTTCTCGCCGACCACCAGGCGACGTCGACTCCACCGCTAGCCGTCGTGGGCAAGGAATGCGATGCGGACCCGGCCCTGCACGGCGGCGTCTGGTCGTGCTGGGATGGGGAGGGTTGTTAGAAGATTCTTTAAAGGGAACGTCCACTACCCCCAAAATAATGTTCTTATAAACATGATAAATAAAAAGAGAACCGTTTCCGTTCCATCAAATAGTTCAGACAAATAGGTTTCCATAAAAAAAAGTTTTCATCATTTGAAAACCTATCATCATACTAAGTTATGTCCTCATGGGTCTGCAGAAGAAGACTGTATACTGTATATCATATTGTCTAGGAACTACGAACTATGATTACAAAAGAACTAGTCTGCTTTGCAGGTTTATGTTCACTTGGTCTAATCTCAGTTGGTCTACTTCCCATTTGGTCTACTATCTGATGCCTCCAAAACCATAACCCTAACCCCAACCCTTACCCTAACCCTAACCCTAATCCACAACCCTAACCCTAATCATAATCCATAATCATAATCATAATTAAGCCGCCAGATTCATAATTTTCTAGTAGACCAAATGGGAATAGACCAAATGGTTGTAGACCAAGTGGTGATTTACCGCTTTGCAGACCCATTAATGTTTGTTCGCAGTAGACAATTATAAAGTTTGAATAAAACATATTTTGCGCAGTTCCTGGTGAAAGAGATTACTAAAATTTATCTCAGTATCAAATAATTATTTGGGGTGTTGGTTAGATGGAGCCAAGTTCCTTATCCCCTAGCGTCAGCTTAGCTGTAAAGTCAAATTTAATTGGCCTGTAGATGATTAACAGTAAGATCTATTGAAGTTTTAGACGATTTTGACCCTGATTTTGTTCCCTAACAGTACCAATTTTCTTATCCCCTAGTGCCAGCGTACTTGTAATGCGAACATAATTTGTAGTGTTTTTTTTCTTTCGTTTAGGACCACCAAATTTGAGTTTTGGGCCGCTTAAATTTTACTGCTTGCCCGACTGGCAACAAGTCACGAGGGTCCCGTTGCAGAAAGAGATACAATCGATTGTAAGTTACAATTGATTGTAAGTCAGAAACTTTGCGCGTTTCAACCAATCGGATTAGCGCATTTAGAACACATGATCTGACTTACAATTAATTGTATCTCTTCCTGCAACGGGGACCTGGTCAGTGTAACCATGTAAAATTATGCTTTGCATCATCAAATCAGCTCCAGCTCATACATGTTTAATTTTCCCCAAAGTAATGTAGGTGAATGACAACAGATTTGGTGACTAACACTTGTATTAACTTTGGCCCAATACCTATAATATTAAATTATTGAACCAAATTAAGTATTTGTTTCTGAGTTTCTGAGGTAGGGGGTAAGTTATGTTGTGGATTATTTTGTGACCCAAGTGTTGAAATGAACAATTAATACAAAGTATAATGACAAAAATATAAAATACAAAATTGTGGCATGTTTTCTGGCATGAGACAAATGTGTTATGAGGCGATTTCCGCTGTGTGTTTGGGGTTTATAAAAGTGATACTGACATGGAATAATGGAAGAATATAACATATTTATCGGACATAACTCATGGCATGAATCCCCTCATACACAACATGCATCTGCACACACACATGTATACTTGCACATACCCACATAGGCCTACATGCACAAAGCTGTGTGCATACATCTACAGTGGAATCTTGTTATGAAGAGCTCCGACCCCATTATACAGTGAAACCTCATTATAACAAACACTGCCTTGGGACCCACTGAATTTACTTTGTTTTATCAGATATCTCGTATCAGGCCTTGAAATCACAAAATACATAGAACCTGGACGTGTGAAATCACCTTGCTATATCTGGTAGCTTGTTATAAAGAGGTTTCACTGTAATAAAAGTTACTGTTATAAGCTGGTATATATTCTTGTTTTTACTATATGATATATACCATACTGGTATGGAATAATGGAAGAAAATTACATATTTGTCGGACACAAACTCAACTATAGCATAATCCCCTCATACACAACATGTATCTGACTGAACAAACACACATACTTGCTCACACCCACATAGGCCAACATGCACACAGCTGTATCCATCTACAGTAAAACCTCATTATAACAAACACCTTGGGCCCACTGAAAATACCTCTTTATATCAGATATATTGTATCCGGGCTTATAAATGGTACTAAGCTCCTCAGTTTAACCCATTAACAAAGGACTGGTCCCAAAATACTTGGGCTGGGGTCTATGGAGAATGCATGTTATAGCAGAATCAATCAGTCTTGAACGGTTTAAGAAGGTCCCACTGTATATGCAACTGATGGATAGGCTTTCAAGCAAATAATAAGAGAATATAAATAAGAGAAAGAAGAACGGTAAAGATCAGGCCACCATGGATGAAATTAAAGGCAATGTACACCTTTGACTGGCAGCATCAAATTCAGTAAAATATTCTGGGAACCACAAGGACACTATGTAGTATACCAAGTTGGTGAAATTTGAAAGTTCACAGTGATGAGGGATTTAAATGATATGTCGAGAAGAACAAATTGCTTTGCAGTCGTAACTCTCGGGCTCATTCCCTGTGTGTTCTTACTCTATGCATCACAGGTTTTTTATTCTCTGGCAGGGTTTAAAGGGATCTATTAACTTTGTTGACATGTGCAAAAAGTGATGAGTGGTTGATACAATGTATATTGTTGTTATCTGAAGTGTCCACTGGGTGTTGTGTGAAAATTTCAAGTTAAACAGACTTTATATGGCCGAGTAATGAGCAAAAATGCAAAGTGACATTCACTAACTCATCGCACTCACTTTGTACACGGGTCTGACGATCCATTGGATAATTTGACATCTGAACACTTCAATCGTAAATATCTTTTTAACAAAAGGGACATTTGAAAAACCGAAACCTGTCCCATGCTTTTTTTGTTAATAAGAATACAAAAAGATATGAGGAAACCGCTAGAATTTTAGTTGGATTTTGAGGTTTTGGACAATGTTACTAAGTCCCTTTAAAGACAATCATCCTGTTATTGTACATCAACAAATCTGATTAATTTAACTTAGTATACGATTTATATCTTGAGGCACACACCATCTTAAACTTTCAAGTTCTAACCCATTACTGTATATAAATTCCAAATGCATGTAATAATTATACAGGTAGCAAACCACAAATAGGAATAATTTGTATACATTTTATTGTCATTTACTCACACATGAACAACAGTTTGTTCTCTTCTTAGCAACATACGACAAGTGTCAGCATTTATATTGTGTTTCTCAATAAATTCATGTTCATTTTAGAGCCTAATGAATACTATCAGGGCTATTTTTGGTCACACATGGCATTATTTTTATGGACATACAGGGGGTTACGTCTTTTACTTTTCCTGTTTTTTTTTCTTCTCCAGAGTCCCTCTTTATCATGATTTTAATATTGGTTGAAATATTGCATACATATTTACCAACAATGAAACTGCATAATTATTGACCAGGGCAGGGGCCACCAATATTGAGCAAAGCCTAAGGGCCTACAAAATTAATTTTTTATCAAATTTTGTTTGCCTGAATTGGCAATCAAATGTCAGTTTATAACCATTATATAGCCCTTTTTTTTTGTAATGCCATCTAATTCTCATATCGGGCCTCAAGCCTTGAAACCTGAACAAGTTTTTATTTCAAAAATCGAATCAACTTCCTGGTCTTTTTCCACTGGATAAATAATTGACCATTAAAAAAAAGCATAGAGAAAAAGTATATAAATGCATATTTTATGTATGTACATGTACACCTTACGTCAAATGTAATGTGCTTCTGTCACGCATTGACAGCATAATTTGGTATACACAAATGCTCCCTGGGGAGTTATGAAGGTGTACAACATAATTGCACAGATTTGAACTGTGCCTAGATGACTAGGGTAATAATGAAGATTATCAATCATGATGTGTTGTGCACATTGAAACAGTATTATTATCATTACCACAAATAAATAATAACATCAGATGAAACATACAACATTTCTGATAAATTTTGTATGATTAACCTTTTTTTTCAGTTTGGTTGTAACTATTACATTCATGCATGATATGCACCACTGAATTTATGAAATCTGAATTACGAAAAGAAACTAATTCAGAAATGAGAAAATTACATAATCAGGATCAATTTTCAAAAAAAGTCAAGGGCAACTCATTGTATGGGTTTCTTGTACGCTGCTTCAATGTTCAACAAGATAAAATTCTAAGATTATAGACATACAATGTACGTGCCATTGTTATTGAAGATTTTGTTGTTGTAAAAATCATACTTAGGCTTATATGTACATTACAAAAACACATTCTCCGACCCACAAAAGTCACTTCATCACTTCTTCTTGCCGTCTAGGGCAATGATGTCAAATTCCTTGTCCGTCAGGTTGAGCATGAGCGTGCTGGCGTTGAGATACACGCGGTTCTGCGAGTTTGCGACCTGCACAGGAGAAACAAATTGGAAAAAACTAAATTTAAATTAAATTAACAAATCATTCATACCATAAATAAAAGCCTTACATGTTCCAAACTGACAATAAGCAGTGAGCATAAGTGGGTATTGAGAGACACACACAGTATTGCAGAATGTGATGAATTAATACAATACTGAAATTATACTTTATACTGAATTACAAGAAGAATTTTTTTATATTTTGTACATCATTTAGATGAAAAATTAAGAATGAGCAAGGAATATTGGGCTTGACCGTGAATTGAACCCCAGAATTCCAGATTGCTAGACAAGTTCCCTAACCATTGAGCCACAAGGCCCTATTGATGGCAGTCCATTCAAGAAACACATTTTCTGCTAGAAGTTGAACAATCATTCAGGCAACCAAACCACTTATGACATTTTACTTGCCCAACATCAATTTTTAATTGTTCGGGGCAATAGGACAAGTGCTAGTGTCAATCCCTGTCTATAGTCGTTTAAAGGGATAGCCCCTCTTTTGCAAGCCAAATTTCAAAAGTTGCGAGATTATTGTCTTATATGAAAGAAAATGTCATTTAATAGCAATGCCAGAAAAAAATTAGGGCTTGAAATCTCTTTTTCGTGGAGTTATAGAGCTAAAACTAATAAACCATCGTCCAACGGTTAATTGTGCACTATACGTATATTCACCCAGTGAGGAAGTTCGTACACGGATTCCAAAGAGTACCACAACGCTATGCGTGACCCCTACGTGACCCGCGCATATAATAGCACTGGCATGACCGAATACTGTACAAAATAACCAAACCTCGCTTAAACTGACTACATGTTATTATATATTCTTAATTTTTGAGATTTTTTTCCGTGACATACCTTTACAAATGTCGGCTTCACAATACCTTTACAAGAATAAGTACAATATTATTGTAAATATGCTAAATCAGTTAAACTCTTTTCTTGACCGATATATAGTTTGATGGAGGGACGCATTCGTTTTTCATTCGTAGAATCCAAATTACAGGGCTGTTCGATCTGAATTTTGGTGTGTGTGTTACATTCATCCTCATCCGTCAACTGGAAACTGTTCAGACGTTTTGTAAAAGAGGGACTGTCCCTTTAAGGATTTTACATTCACATAAAAAAGGAAAGACGGCAATACTGTTCTTGCAAGAAACCCCTTTTATGCTAGAAGTTGAACAATCAAGCAGGCAACCAAACCACTTATGGCATTTTCTTGCCCAACATCAATTTTTAATTTCCCCGGGCAATCGGACAAGTGCTTATGTCTATCCCCGTCTATAGTCATTTGAGAATTCTACATTCACATCCAGAACTAGGAAAGACAACTTACCGTTCTTGCAATGCTCTGCGCTGCCCTGATCTTCCTCAGCTGCAGGTACCCGGGATTTGATGCAATGGCCTCTCCCAAGTGCAGACAGAAAAACAAGGCGAAAAGTCAAGGAAATTGTCATAAACTTTGTATGGAGAATGCTTCAATATCTTGGTATTCATACAAAGTAAGATACCAATATAACAAGATGGTTTTCATGGTCCTCTAAAGCACCTCATTTTAACAAGACTCCATTGTGGAAAGTTGAAACTCCGAAAATTATTTATTTTGAAGAGGAGAATCTAAACTCAAGAAAAGAATAACAAGTTAAGTATATATTAGCCTTAAAGTTGTAAATGCCCCCCCCCCCCCCACCCTCCCCTCCAAATAAACTGCAACTTTTTAATTGTAAAATCACGTAAACAAATAAATCATACTTAGCAAAGAAACCTCTTAACATGGGACTGTATATTTAAGGAGAGAGAGTTTTTTCCATAGTTTCTTCGTTATTTAATCATTGCAAAGAAGCAAACTCCACAACTCTCACCACATCAAAGTCATTATCTTTCCTCATTCAGTTTAATGTAAAGTTTAATTATGAGAAGGTTTGTCATCAGATTACCAAAGATATTGTGATCACGGTACCAGCAAAGGCATCCCAGTACAGCCACCACTGGTTTCCAACCCCGAACAGCCCCATCAAAAGTGGTATCCCCTCCAAAATAAAATGTCCAGAAAAGATGGTTCAAATATCCTGGGAGATGCGGCGGTAAGCTAAGATCACTCTTATTCACTAACCAACAAATCCCAGAATATTTGTTGATGAACCAATTTTTCTGTTTTCAGTTTAGTTTTTGCCTAATATTACAAAATCCATACCCACGTTTGCCCGTCATTGTTATCAAAGGACAGCGCCCAACACCGATGGCTTACAGTGCAAGGTGCGATCGTCCACTGACGGATTATCTGTCCGTCTGGGTTTACAATGAAAGACCAAGAGGGGGCGCCCTTGCCAAGCGATCCTCTGCGGAGAGAGTGTTCGCAGGGCAGAGGGCGCCAAGGTCAGTCATCAAGATTACAGACGGTCCCCCTGAAGATATATTTTTTATTTACTCTGGTTTCTTCAGTGTAGGGGTATTACCAGCGGCAACGGACCGGGAGCTTTGGACTGGCTTCACACAGAGGTGCAATCATCATTTGACAGCGATGTGACAGGTGTACAGAGCAGAATCCTCAGAATTACAAGAAAAGATAAATGAAATGTTCATGATAAAAGTCCATGACTAATTGTAATCCAGTCAAACATATCTAGTATGAAGACCATCCAAGAGAGGCATGAACAGGTTCATGTACACAGAACCTGCAAATTAAGGGAGTCAAGAAAGACTGTCTCTCTTTTCCATTGAAGATCTGAACAATCAAGAATACTCATGGGCTAATTTTGTTTAGGTTTGTCTAATTTCATAAACATTGAATATGCCTTTAACACTTTTATCACTATTTGGAACAACGTGCATTGCTAAATGGTCTAATTACAAACAAATTACAAGTACAAACAGATAAAAACTAAAATACTGGTTGAATAGTTCTGGGTTGCAAAGGATATCATAGCAGCGGCCTCTGCTTCTCCCTCCGCCTGGACGACCTTCTGTTGTCTTTCCTGGACAGCCCTCTCCACCAGGAACATGGCTCTCTGGGCTTCCTGCTGTGCTACCTGCTTGGACTCTACTGCAGCTGTGTACTCAGCACCTGAAGGGAAGAAAATAAAGGCATTAGTCATCCTGGTATCAATACCATGTAGTTGTATATTTGGTAACTCAACAGCATGAGCATGATTTGGACATCCTCCTGTTGCCCTTCCTAGACAGCCCTCTCCACCAGGAACATGGCTCTCTGGGCTTCCTGCTGTGCTACCTGCTTGGACTCTACTGCAGCTGTGTACTCAGCACCTAAACAAAAGATAAAACACTTTAAAGGACCTACAGAATACAACGTTCTTTGACATTTATTTCATAGTTGATGACTTGAAACATAGGTCTGCCGAAGAAAAATCCATGAAAATAAACACAGTAGTGATTTGAGACAAGTTTTCTGATGCTAAATCTCACTTAGCAGCCAGTTTACGCCCCACCCACATTTAGCGTCCGGAATCTGCAGCGTGATTGGCATGTGATTGACAATTCATTGGCTTACGTCATGACGCGTCATCTACAGAATTTAGTTCATTAGTCCGTTCTTTAGATGACGTCACATTTTGGTGATTTAAAAGGGGCGTTCCCAGGACAATTAGATATTTACTAATTACCCCAAAATTGATTAATTTCATGAGAAATGACTGCCAAATTCTTTTTCTGCGGGAAAATTTACATATAGAGAGCCGAATTGTGAAAATTAGGCCATATAGATGCTGTAGGTCCTTTAATTATATTGTGTTATGTTTTTTAAACTGTATGGTAACTCAACAGCATGAGAATGCTTTGGACAAACTCTTGTTGCCCTTCCTAGACAGGCCTTGCCACCAAGAACATGACTCTCTGGGCTTCTTGCTCAACTACCTGCTTGGACTCTACCGCAGCTGTGTATTTGGCACCTGAACAGAACAAAACATAAACACTAGTCATCCTGTTTACAATTACCATATTACACATGGTAACTCCAGAGCATGTGAATGCTTTGAACGACTTCCTGTTGTCTTTTCTGGACAGCCCTGTCGCCTAAGAACATGGCTCGTTGGGCTACTTGCTGTGCTACTTGCTTAGATTCTACCGTAACTGTGTAGTGTACTCGACACCTAATTTTCTGACCTAGCCGTTGCCAATCCAATAACAAAGGCCACAACCAGAAGACAACCAGGCCCAGTAAATACTTTATTTTGGGCCAGCAAAATGCAAAGCAAAATAATATTTGGGTGGCCAGATCAAACATCTAGATTTGTTAACTGACCATGACAGAATGAGAAAATCCAACATAGTTTGAGTATCAAACCCCAACACTTTGTAGTCATAAATGATCATATTTTCTTGAGTTGCTTTCCAAGCCTGCATGCCTCTATCAAAAATGCACTCTGAAATTGTGTACCGTATTTGCCGGTGTATTACCTGCTCCGGTGTATTATTTAACCGCATCCCTATCTTTGGGGGGTTTTCCATGAAAAAAAATAATTTGATAGTATAATTCTTGGTTTTTGATGGTCAAAATGTACCGAGAGTAATCAAAAACATCCTTCTTTTCCAGAGAGTTTTGGTCTATGAAATAGACTTCAATTAACTGAAGTCTCTGAAGCACATAAAGGAAATTATGAGCCCCTTCCCCGATCAATCCGCGATTTGTTAAGCTTACCAGAAAAAAAACATGGAACACTATGCATGGGACTGTAGTGAACGCTAGAAGACAAACAAACACAAACGAACACAAAACAAAACATGAATCAAATCAGAGATGAAAAAACTTTACCTTGATATGTTTATTCCTTCTTACAAGTTCAGATTTGGTAAAATCTACCCTTGAAAATAGTAAATTCTAAGCTCTTTTTGGAGATGAAAAATTGCGATCGTGACTTTGCAAGTGGTGGGGAAAAAGCGTGCAGACCCAATTTGACTGAAATTAGCGATCATCCTATCGTGATTGATCGCTAATTTCAGTCAAATCGCATCTGCAAGCTTTTTCCCCTACCACTTGCAAAGTTACGATCACAATTTTTCGTCTCCAAAAAAAATCAAGAATTATGTGTTGTGCTAGTGGGGATTTTCGTACAATTTTCCCTATCTCTGTGTACAAACCGCACCCCCCTTTTCGGCGGTAATTCCATTGGGAAAACCATGCGGTTAATACACCGACAAATACGGTACACATTTTAAAACTTTACTAAGAATCGAGATAGGCTCTTTTCAGCATTGCGGAGCCCTCATTTACATTTGTTTCACTTACGATGAAGATTCAAGAACTTACCAAAACTGAGCTCTGTGATGGAGACATCGTCCAGGATGATGCCAAAGTCATTCGCTCTGTCCGTAAGCTGCTTCCTGATCATCAAACTCACCTAAAGTTTAATGTACAAGTAGTTAGAGTTAGAGTGCCGTAAGTTACAGATGAGTCGCAAAACATTCTCTTATCAAGCAATGTACTCAAATTGGAAGAAGAATGTATTAAAATCAAGATCTATGATTAGCAAGCTAACCTGAAATTGAAGGTACATACATGTATGTAGTAGAGGAAGTGTTGGTGTTTATTTTCCGTATTGCGGGCACTTAACCCTTATAGAGATAAAACATTGTTTTGGGGGTCATGTCCTCATTTTAGAGTACCAACATGGAATTGACTAGGTAATTAGGCGTTTGTACTTAGCTGACCAAACAGTTGACCAAACAATGGGTGAACGTAGGGGTGTGTGATGTAATCATGACTTCAAGTACCGGTCCACTAGTGAACATGTAAATCAAAAAGTCCCCAAAGATGAAGTACCTGTTGACGCTGTGTGATCAGCTGTGAAGCGTTGAACTTTGCGACGACACCCTTGAGCACTTCGTTGCAGATAGAGGGCAGCACACGCTCGTCGTAGTCTGTTCCCAGCTGTTGGAGGATCTGGGGCAACTGGCTGGCAACAGGTCTGAACAGGACTCGGAGTGTGATGTTGACCATCTGCAGATCTGTTTATAATTAGGCACAAAATTGAGAACAATCTTCAAAAATCATACTTTTTTGTACTTAAAAATACTCTACTAATGGGATGGATTGGATTGCCCAGGTCATCGTTTTTCAAAGGGGTACACTCAAAACTAACACTGGTCAGTAATAAAAGAATTAAACAAACTTGTATTGGCTTCCATATCATGCCTCATCCACAATTGAAATTTAGAAACATCGAGTGCCATTAATTGCAAATATTGTTTAACCCCTTGACCACGGGAACCGAGTGGGTTGTGTACAATGTCTATGGGGATTTCATAAACGCGTAGGGAACGGGTTAAGAATTATCAATGATAGTTACTTTATGCCTGTACTGTGTATAGAAGGGGGTAGTGAAACAAGTAAGTAATTGCTAGATCTACTTACAGTACCTTTGCTACTGGTGGGAAAAATATCATCCTCGACTTCGCCCTGATGTCATAGATAATAATAATAATAATAATAATGCATTTACATAGCGCATTTTCCATATAAAATGTTCAAAAGTGCTGTTAAGTCCAAGTTATTCAAAGATGTGAGTTTTCAATTGTTCTTTAAAAAGATTGAATGACGCTTGGTTGCGTAGGGTCAGAGTTAGTTTATTCCAAAGGTTGGGTGCTGCGGAAGCAAAGGCTTTATCCCCAAGTGTGGGAAGCAGTTGGATGGTTCAGTAGGGTGCCTTGTGAGGAGCGGAGCGAGTACCGGGAAGGAGGGCTAATTGTAATAAGTTCAGTCAGGTATAGAGGAGCAAGACCATGGATACATTTGAAAGTGAGAATGAGATGATGAGCCACTGGAGGGGTAAAGATCCTCTCTGTAAAGAATGAAGGGGATTTAGATGATTTCAACCATGTATAAACAGGAGGTACTGACAAAAGTAAATGATAGATCTATTTACCTTTGCTACCGGTGGGAGAGGATATCCTCCTTGGCTTTGCCCTGATGTCATAGATGATGGGCCATTGGAGCCAGGGTATCCTGAAGTGCATGCCCTCTGCGTACAGCTCGTTCTGAACCCCACCTATCCGGCTAAAGAGGACTGCACGGTGACCTCCATCCACTAGAGTTTGGGACAATAAGAAATATGATACAGAAAAGGGAAGTGAACATTAGAAATATAATACTGGCCTGCCAGGGCTGTAGGTAGAGTTAGCCCAGTGCCAGCAATCAGACTTTGCAACTTCAATTCATGAACACACTCACACTCAATCGCAATCGCAACTCGCAAGAAATGCAGTGCATGTACATGAGCAGTTGAACACTATAATGTCTTGCAGGGAGATTGTGGTTATCAGTATCACACATAGCCAGGGTGCTTTAAAGGGACTTACATGTAGTAACATTGTCCAAATCCTCAAAATAAAATTTTAATTCTAGCGGTTCCCTCATACCTTGTTGTATTCGTATTAACAATAAAATCATGGGACAGGTTTTGGTTTTTCAAATTTCCCTTTCGTTACAAAGATATGTACGATCAAAGTATTCAGATAAGAAAAACTCTGGGCGAGTTTTTCGTCTGTGTACAAAGTGAGTGCAGTGAGTTAGTGAATATCACTTTGTATTTTCACTCATTACTTGGCCATGCAATTTCCATTTGACTTGAAATTTTCACACAATACCCTGTGGACATATGAGATAACAACAATATACATTGCATCAACCCTTCATCACTTTTTGCACATGTCAACAAAGTTACTAGATCCCTTTAAAAACTTTTTGTTTTTACTTTCCATTAGAACTTTTTAAAGAATGTAACTAAAACCTAACGCTGTAACCGATCATCGGATCGGCATGCCGATCACGATCCGATCATACATGATCGGACCGTTTTTGCCGATTTCCGATCATGCAGAAAAAATCGGAAGATCGGATCGCCAAAAAAAAAATAAATTAAAGGCCAAGTTGAGTTTTGGTAATTTCCAAAGTGCCCCCCCAACATCGATTGTAACGGATTTGGTTGATTTCAATTCCATATGAAAGATCATCGAAAAAAACATGGGAAATAATAACAATTTCCATTCAAATGCTCTAATTGTTGTGAAATTTGCTTTCAAAATATCATATAAAAGTGGTTGACGCCCGGGTATCACTTTTTAGAACCGCTAGTGCGAGGCACTAGCGTTCTATGTTCTCCTAATAAAAGACTGAAACCAAATATTTGTGTGCACGCTAATTGTGCTTAAAACTATACATATGATACGGTACTTACCAGCAATTTACTCTCCAATATGTGATCCAACTACCGGGTGGATTAAGATTATGATTTTTCCTTCCATTCCGCAAAAAATCAGTGATATATGCGCCTCATGGACCAGTCTCTCCGTGTGTTAGCGCGACTGTGAACGAAAGGCGAACGAATGCGAATGGGGCTTGCGAGTTGCGTCAACGGCAGTGTTGGAGTCATACTTCTATGGTTGCGATACATAATATACACGTACTACTGTATAGTATTACCGCACACAGTGACTGCACTACAGTCCCGTATTACCGCACACTGCACTATACAGTCCCGTATTAGGACCTACAACGCTAGTGCTTCGCGCCGAGTTAATTTGACACTTCGAGTTGTAACGGCTCTTTTTGAATGATAACAGGGGTTTTACTTTGTCGTTTGTAATTGTGTATACTTTTCGAGCATGGTGAAGTTATAACTATTAGTTTGTATCGTAATCGTGCAGGTTTTGGTTACTAAAGTTAAGTTTGACCAATACTCAACTATCCCTTTAATTAATTAATAAATCGTTGTTTTTTTCTTTGGAAAATGATCCCAAAAAACATATTTTGGGAAAATAAATGAATACCAAAGCAACATATATCCATATGAATAAGCCCAAGGTAATCTTGTATGAGTATGCTTTCATTTCAAACTGATTACCTCTCCTTTTACAAAATTACTCGCGGCGATTCTAAGCTCAGTCCCATGTGATTAATTTGGCGTAACCTTTCAGCACATGTTCAGAATCGCCTCGAGTAATTTTGTAAAAGGAGAGGTAATCAGTTTGAATTTATGAAAGCATACCCATACAAGATTAACTTGGGCTTATTTTTTTATTTTTTTATTTTTTTTATCCGATCCGATCCGATCCGATCTTCGATCCGATTTCTATCATCGAAAAATTTTTGCCGATCCGATCAACCGATCCGATCATCAAGGTCAGTTACAGCATTACAAAAACCCTCACAAAAAGTTTCCATTGATACCGTAACCCCATAATTTTGTAACGGTTATGTAATCATGGAATGTGCATTACACCACACATAGGTTCATTACAATAGCGTTGTGCGGAGATCAACCTCTTCCGCCTGCTGCACTATCCAACGGAAACAATTTTTTTGTCGGCTGATTTCTCCCTCAATTTACCAGCAAATGCAAAAAAAATTTTTTTATGTGATCCACAATTCATATACTTTGATAATAATTGCCGACTTTGTTGTTTTGAAGACCGCAAAATGTAGAAATAAAATGATTATTTCCCGTCCGTTTTCCTTACCGATGCGTCCTAAAACACGGCGGTCAACTGTTGAACGGCAACAGTGTACGAATGGCCGTTATTGTTATCTCCAGCGCATTAGCATATATTGCGTGTAAATGGTTCACCCGAGTGAACCATTTACTTTGCAGATGTGCATTACACCTAAATATGGGGTCAGGTCAAGATTGAAATGTTGCAAAATGCATTGTTGACCATTCAAAACACACGAAAATCTCCAAATAAAAGAAGAATTCACATTAACAATAACCTTGTATTTTGTGACATTACACTTTTGACACGGCTCCATATTCTTTTTTTTTTTTTTTTTACCTAAAAAAAAAAGCAATTTTGTAATGATTTTTTTGTCAGTCTCCCTATAGGCTATACTGTCCTGATCGGGATAGTAAAATCATATGTTTTTCAATCTTGCTTGCCCAAACAGAAAATGGACTTGACTAGTGCTGTAACTGACCTTGATGATCGGATCGTTTGATCGGATCGGCAAAATTTTATCGATCTTCGAAATCGGATCGATGATCGGGAGATCGGCTATAAAAAAAATAAAAAAAATCGTTTTTTTTTTTCTTTGGAAAATGATCCCCAAAAAACACAATTTGGGAATATAAATGAATACCAAAGCAACATATATCCATATTACTAAGCCCAAGGTAATCTTGTACGGGTATGCTTTCATTTCAAACTGATTACCTCTTCTTTTACAAAATTACTCACGCCGATTTTGAGCTTAGTCCCATGTGATTAATTTGGCGTAACCTTTCAGAAACACATGGGACTAAGCTCAAAATCGGCGCGAATAATTTTGTAAAAGGAGAGGTAATCAGTTTTTTTTTTTTTTTTTTTTTTTTTTTTCCGATCCGATCTTCCGATTTTTTCTGCATGATCGGAAATCGGCAAAAACGGTCCGATCATGTATGATCGGATCGTGATCGGCATGCCGATCCGATGATCGGTTACAGCACTAGACTTGACCTAGAGTTTTAGAAATTAGACCAGTGGCAGCCAGTGGCCGTGCTCACCGACGTCGACAAAGCCCTTTTTTCTTTGCAAATTTGTAATTTTATTCTTTCTTTTTTTTATTTAACAAGAATATAATTCACCAGTAAAATCTTTCAATTTTCATGGATTTCTTTTACATGGACAGTACATGGATGGCAAGCCAAAGCCAAGGCAAAGACTGTTTTTTTCTTTGACCAAGACCATGTTGAACTTTTTTTCCCCCCTTTCCTGTTTTAAAAAAAAAAAATTCTCAACAAATCACATCTACTCAGACTCAGAGTGTCAGTAATGTAATGATCATGTCTCACTCTAACCTAACCAGGCGCCGTACGTAGTACGGCGCCTGGCATACTGAGGTGTGTATACTGTGATGGTAACACTTTATAGACTTTAACGGCAAACACACTTATTAAAAAAAACACAATATGTGACCTTACACCACAAAACGACCAATAAGTCGGGAAAATTGATTTTGCTGATTTTCATATAACATTAAAATAGAAGCCATTACCTTTAAAATGGTATATAATTTTACATATTTGGACTAAGCAAACCCTTTTAAAATGAATGCCAAAGATATGGAATATGGCTGAAGCATTTTTAAAATAAGGGAGAAACGGGCCGCTTAAAAGATCAGTGTCTATTCAAGCACTGTAATAAGATCACATTTATTAAATGAAAAATTAATATTTAAATCTGATTTCCGAGGCTCAAAATTTCACATAAGGTAGATTAAGATATGCTTATTCAGGAAATACCAAAATCCTAAATATCATCTTTTGAACAAAGTTTGACTATTTTAGCTAATAAAAGAGAAACTACCACAGCGACATAACGGTCGTTTTGTGGTGTAAGGTCACATATCATACTTTAAATAACATATCTCGGTTCATACTTACGAATTATGTTATGCATGGACATCAATGATCCAAATCGTAACATGTCTGATGCTCCATTCGTTTTATTATTTATTTATACTGAAATTTACTATAAAACTGACAAGATTACAGAAGTGACGAAAATGGTTTCCGAATTTGTTCGAAGGTGATCGAAAACTTGTCGGCAATGCGCGAGGTCGCAGGTCAAACTTTGGCGTACGAGCCTGGATGTGCGCTCGTTCTGTACAGCGATCGATCTATTTCGGCGTGCGCGATACACCCTGGCTTATTGTATTAGTCAACCGATTGCCACTTACGCGCGGAATACCTCCTATCCCCGCGCATGCGCTATGCATTGCCGACGAGTTTTCGGTCACCTGACATTGCATGCAGCGAACAAAGACAAAGGAAATAACCACCCTAGGGTCATTCCCGTGTGTACCCAACGTTAATTGAACGTGTGGGACTGGGGAATAAAATTTAATTCCACATCTCTCAAATCTCTCATTCTCACTCGCTAAAATTAGTAGATGGAATATACTTACCAAATTTCAGTTCCACGGGATATAGTTATGGCACATATTCTGGTTCAACTGATATACATTCCGAAAAAAAGGATTATTTTGATGGTCAAAATCCAGGCCGGATCCGGCTAGACTGTGGTTTCCCATTGGAATGTACAGATGAATAAAAAATCACACTGTCCTCAACGACAATTTCAGGGACATCGCGATTATCGGTTCTAACGATACGATAATTGAAAAATGTTCGCTAATGCTTCTATCAAATTTACAGCCGTTTTGTACGTTTCGAGATTTAAACGTTAGATGGCGCGCTCATTTTCATATTATAATTATCCAAAAAACGACTGTCATACAACTAAGACGATTATATCGTTTCACGCGAACGTTGAACAAATTTAACTATCGTGAGTCGACATCGTCATTTTCAAGTCGAGTGTTGGTGAACAGTAGAGGGGGAAAGTTGCAAAATAAGGTAACTGTTTTCCACTTAATTACCATTTTAACGTGTAAAAAACAAATATTTTTACTTTGCTGTTAGTTTGAAAAAAAGAATGGGGAATTACAAGGCGTGTAACCCGCTAGCTGACGTGATATTGTTAATTATGTGCCCACAGCCTTAGTTTTATGTTAGTATTGACTACAATGGAGCAAGGGGCTAACGCAGCAGCGCACGTAGAACTATTGCTCCCATTCGCGCATGCGCGTTACGTTCAAACTGGCTCGCGATCCGATCGGCCTCATTTGCATAAGCCAACTCACGCTGCAGCTAGAAGGCGCCTTCTGATTGGCTTTCGCATGCTGCCATAGACTCAACGTTATACCATTTGTATGCGAGGAGAAAGCTGTCGATGGCCCCTACATTCTGATACCAAACTCGTGATATTCCAGTCAAATCTCGATTTTTGACGAATTTTTTTGCACCATTCGAAAGCTGAGATATTCTTCCTACTAATCGGCTTCTCAGCAGTTTGGTAAGTTCTCATTTTCGTAATATTTAACTTATAAATTCGCGAGTTGTTTTGAATGATTCTTTGATTTTTCTATTGTATATGTGTACCGATGATTAGTGTGCGACACCTATGGGTGAGATTCGACACGTGTATAATGTATGGCATGTCAGTGAGTTTTGGTCACCGTTTTTGCTTGGCACGGATGAAGATTGACAGATGGGGCGTGGCTTCGCGCAAGAGCCGAAGCCAGGCATAGCGCTCTGCATGTATTAGACCCGAGCAGTAGAGCAAGGCTCCGCCCACAAGGTGAAACATCACTGCGCTCTGAGCCCAGTCAGGGAGAGAGCGCTCTGACGTTTGACCGGAGATCGGGCGATCAACCAATGGGAGCTCGCAAACTCAGTGTACATGGCTAAGTGCGATAAGTTCTACGTGCAGCGTTAGCCTCTTGACTTGCAGGGGTGGGAAATAACAGTCATCATCATCATCATCATCATCAATTTGAGGTAAGTTATCATTCTTTTGCAACAAATTAAATAGCATGCAAGGTAGGTTGAAGGTTTAATTCATGTCTAGAACTTTAAAAAAAAAAAAAAATAATAGATGTAAAGTTGTTGAAACCACCCGTCGCAAAATTTCTCCAAATTTTGTAACGTCTCGTCTTCACAGCGCCGTCCTACGGACGGGCACTGATCATGCAGTTATTCTCACTCTCAGTCTCACTCTATCTCAGCTTTATTAATTTAGTAATAGTATGCCCAAACATGTACATAGTCCTCCTGCTTGCTTGGCAAGCATGAGTCATCCAAAACTTTTCTTGGCTTTTTATTTCATTACTTTCTTTGAAAATTTAAGTTTGACATGATGACTGCCATTTTTTGAGTTTGTTGAAATGATGTTGAGTTTATTATTGTGATTTTGCAAAAACATGAACATTATGATTTCTTGCTTACCGTTGTAAATTGATTCTTTGACTCCGTATGCGAGAGCACCAGCTCCAATCAGAAGCTGAATCCCCTTTCCAAGACCAGCAGGTCCTTTGGACATTCTTCCAAGCAAATCTCCAATTCGTTGCGCCATCTTTGTAATGCAGAGACAGAGTGGATATAAAAAGCTTAGTTTAGTCCCACAAACTTTATTCGGCGTCTGTTACAGTTCTAGTGCACATGTACGTGTGCGATAGTTCACATATTAACACACGTGCGGTATGTGTATGTGTTACGAAAGTCGTATAAGGCGCACACACACCACACACACACAGCTTATGCATGCTTCACGCATGCGTACATCGACATGTATACATTTCATCAGACTTCATAAAAGTTATTTACTAAATATTATCATGATCCACATACAGTAGTCAGTGTTTAAGCTGGGGGGGGGGGGGGGGGGGGGGGCACATTCCCCCCCCCCCAATAACACAATCATAAGGGGAAATATAAGAAATATTAAGAACCAAAAAACATTAGGTGTACCCCCCGGGCCCCCACCCACTATCGGTCTGACCATCCATGGTCTGACCATGCTATGCTACACGTACCATATTGGTCATTACCAACTTTTAATTTGTAGGGTTGGCATGGGGAGGGGGTGCCCCCCCCTCAATAATTTGACAAAAACAATCAAACATATATTTAATGGGACAATCTGTGAAAAAGAAACAAGGTATTTATCATATGCACCCCCGATAATCCCCCTCCCCCCCAAAGAATATCAGTCCGACAATGCTTTAATTGCCATTGGAAATAGCCATTATAACAACTTTTAAGTATGTTACAGGGTTATAAATTTAATATTACTTTGAATGTGGTCCATTCATGCCTGCAGTAATGCTCAATATATAAGAATCTCAATATGTTGTTATTTGCAGAAGAAAACCAGCTTCGTTTTTTTCAAATGTTCTTGTCATTCTTGAGATATATTTATGATGTATTTCGAACAATTATTTGGGACTGGCATTTAAACCGTGTACAAACTTATGGCACTGAGTTTGCTTGAAATAGCAATTTCCATTTTCACTAATTACTCCCGGCCACACGACATGATCACATGCGTTTAAAATGGGATTTTTACACATCACTCGGCAGACATATTGGATGACAGATTTACGCATTGTATTAACCTTTTGACAGTTTTTGCACAGTGTCAACAAAGTTACTATAGATCCCTGCCAAGTTGCAAAGCATCTTTCTAGTTGCTAAAAGAATGAAGAAACACAGTAATGACATGTAAAACTTTGAAAAGTAGTATTATTTTGTTGTTTTTATTTAAATTCAAATAGGCTATGTCAATATAAGACATATAGTAACACAATATAAATTTGAAAAATAATCTTAAAATATATTTTAAAATGTATCTAACACTCTCAATCAAAATCTAGAATGGTACAACGATGTATTATTATTATTATAATGTATCATATCAAATTAATATAAATTTCATAATAAAATGCATATACATTTCATAATAAATTCATATAAATTTCATAATAAATTAATATAAATTTCATAATAAAATGTATATAAAATTCATATCATGCATATAAAATTCATATAAAATTCATATACAATTCATATAAATTTCATATAAAATAATGAGTCAATACAGTAATTAATACCCTCTGAATACATGGGGTATACTTTATAGGACTTTCTTATTCTATTATACCAAAATGGGGCAAGTATTAAAGTGATGCCTGTAAAGTGTCAGATATTGCACAAAATGACATTTGAGACTTCAATCCTATATCAATATCATTGTAAAATACAATTGAAAGATTTGTGAAAGTTTGAAAGAAAACGAACACTGTTTACCTAGTGAAAAAAACGAATATTGAGTTCATATTTTATCACCGAATACTGATGGTCTGCCATACTTTTGTCGCAGTAATGAATGATCCGTTTGAGATATTCGCACCCGTGTATTTTTACACACGTAAAACATAATTCATGGAATTTGAACTCGCTCGGCTCAAAGTTCAATCTCCGGAATGTTCTCACGGGTGCTGCATGCGGACGTTCTCAGCTGAGACAATTGTACTTTTTTTCAATTGCGTTGATTAACGCTTTAGAAATAATGATTTTCAATGATAATTATCTTCATACTAAAGGGACATTTGAAAAAATCAAACCCTATTTTATTCTTCTCTTACCATAAGCTAAACAACACGGTATAAGAGAAACGAGGAAGCTCCAAGTAATTTTCGTGGATTTGGACACTTTACAGGTATGACTTTAAAGGAAACATGTATAATAATCAAAGAATTCTCCATAAGAGACCTGTATCTCTGTCTAGTACATAATGCTGTTAGTCATGGATATATAAACAAAATGGACAATAATTATTTAAACATGATTCATTATATCATCAATAAACTACATGAATAATTTCAATTTCTTTCAAAATACACATACAGAATAACATAGATATCATACAGGTATTATGTAAAAATAGAATTTACAGATTCAAAATATAACATTTTCTCAAATTGCACACCAAAAAAAAATCAAAGCACATAATTTGTTACCATAAATAGTAACATTCAATGGGCTTGAAGAGAATTTCAAGCAATTCATCAGCTGTAAGATGCAGCAAACACTTTATTCTGGATTCAAATGGAATGTCAATTTCCAAACATTTCCTTAAAGGGGACATACCACACAGACAAAAACAAATCTTTAATATATGAAAAAGATGAAGTGAAGAAATCAATTCCACCAAATCATAACCAAAAATTATACTTGAAGAGAAAAATTATATACAAATTTGAAATCTACGCTCACTACATGTTTTAAGCACTTTGTCTTACAGGTCTGCGGAAAGGGACATCATGTACCCCACTAATAGGAATGAATACATTACATGTATTAAAATTATAATAATTGAGAAAGCCCTTCTTTTAAAAAAAAAATCATTTGTGAGGAAATTAAAAACTGTAATATTCAAAAGGGCACATGATTTTAAAGACAAATAGGTCTGTCTACCATTTCAGCATTGTTGAATTATAACTATTTAGTTTTTAATGATAACAGAGGTTTTAGTTTCTAAAATTCAGTTTGACCAGAACTGTACCATGATACCATCCCTTTAAAAGCAAAACAAAAAGATGAACCACTAAGTATTATCACCAGTTTATATTTCATGTTAAGTAGGTTATATTGTAAAAAGTTAAAATAACTTTGAAAATAGAAATAGGGCCCGAAACATTAAGCAGAACTTACCGTCAATTTTCTTCTGTTATTTTTAACGCCCAGACCAAGTGAAATTAACTTGTGTTCATGCCTGAATTTTGACAATACAAGAAAATAAAATGCCTGAATCAGCCTAGAAAAATATCTAAATTCAATTCAAAGTAGATTCTAATATAATATGTACTATTTCGGAAACCGACTTTTTTTCAAGCAAGTTAATATACATGCCGCTATGGGCCAATGCTTCAACAAAACTACATGGCAGGTATACAGTCAGTCATTGAATAACTTTTAAAGTATTGCTATTTTAGAGAGTAATTATTTTTCATTATAATTTTTTCATATTCACATTACAACATATGGTACATGTATTTCCATACTTCAAATTGATTACCAATATAATACAATACACACATAAACACAGATATACATGATTAAGTTTTTACCATTCATAACTGTAACTAAGGAATGCAGCAATTTTCTAACACACACACAAACCATAATTTGAAATGATTGTCTTTAACAAAAATAGACCTCAAGCAAACCTTTCTTTTTCCTTGTAAAGTTACTAGTTATTAAAAAACAAATGTAAAATATAAATAATTTTGTTCAGCACAGGATTGACAGGCTGATGTACGTTAGAAAGTCTAAAATAAACTAAAATATCATTTTCACAAATTTTAGGTTTGATTATTGTGATACCCAATTCACATTAATAGTCATGATTACATACAATTATATCAATGCACTTGTTTTTTTTTACTGCATATGAATAAAAGATTATAAGATTTGTTTAAAACCCACAAATTCCAAACCACTTTAGCTTCCTATATTGTCGGTTGAGAAAGAGAAAGGCGTTATGTAAATTTTTGTACTGCATAGATAATCATGTTAAAAGTTTGGGAGCCCTGTAGAAACCCATTAACCCTAAAAAGACTGGGGGGGGGCTGATTTAGCCCCCCCCCTCCTCTATTTTCGCGATAATTCCGCAACGCGCGCAGGTATTGCCGCGGGACTTTATGAGTTTTTTCATTGAAGTCTTGCGCAACTTTTGAGACCAAATTTGCGACGACCGGGTATACCGTTCTAAAGTCACGTGACCTTTTGTAAGTGAGCGTCGGCCTGAAAATCGCTAAATTTTGTGATTTGTGTACAAATCCTATGGAAATTGATTTTTTCCTAGAAAAGACAAAATCTTCATTATTTTTCATTCTAATCACTGCAATCATTTAATTTGGGGCTAAAAATGGTTGAATAATGGTCAATAATTATTTCCATTGAAAAAACAATAAAAACATAAGTCGAAAAAACAAAGAAATACATAAGAAATGCAATTTTCGCATAATTAATTAGCTCTAATTAGCATATTCTAATTAGAACAAACAATTTAACTACGCAATATTGAATGGCTCATGGACATCTATCACCATGCCAAATTTGGAGTTGATTGGAGTTTTGATTGCCGAGAAAACTACGAAAAATACAAACAAATACAATTTTTTCATAATTAATTAGCTCTAATTAGCATATTCTAATTATTATTTTTTGTTTAACTACGTAACATTGTAGACCTTATGGACATCTATCACGATGCCAAATTTGGAGTCGATCGGAGTTTTGGTTGCCGAGATCTTAGGGGGGGGCCCTTTTAGCCCCCCCCCCCCCCCCCCCCAGTTTTTTTAAGGTTCAAAATAGCCCAGTCTTTTTAGGGTTAAGGCTCTTTTATTTTTGATAAATTTTTCCTCAAATTGGAAATAATTATTATCTGAAAATTTGGCAAGACATAAAAAGTTAAGACCAACAAGTTGGGTAAAACTCTATTTAGACAAAAATGTACTTACGTATTTCTCATTCACACCTGTCAACATATTAGATTAAAACAATTCTGTTTTGTTGGGGGGGCATGAACATTCAGATGATGGAAATTTAGAAGATACACCTTTATCACCTTTTTTTTATTATAGAAAGCTTATATGAAACTTGTTTCATTTAATAATGATGGTTTATTACCTAAGCCTAAGGTAAAAAAAGTAACAGGCCAGTAAAATGTAAAATTTACAATTTTAACTATTTGTAAGTATAATGAAAGACTTATCAATTAAATATATAATTAAACAAAATTGCAAATTACAGCTGCATTCAATTGACAAGCACAATTCTTAGATACATACTTTTTTGTCATTATATGATTAGCTGCATAGAAGTATAGCTGCATTTTATATCTTACTACTATATTTTAATACAGCAAGTTAATTAGTTACACTATAGCTGCATTATAGCTGACAAGAACTATTCTTAGATGGTCTAAAAACATACATATACAGTACATAACTGAGGAAAAGGGTTACAATAATGGTACATAATTGTTATATTTCACTACTTTTAATACAGCAAGTTATTTTAGGCCGGTAGCCAGGATTTTTTCAAGGGGAATGCGTAATTAACAAAATTAGGACCTAGACCAAGACCACTGGTTGAGTAGTGTAAGCAGGGGTGGGGGGGGGGGGGGGCATCTGTCACCAGAGGCCAAGACCACTGGTTGAGTTGTGCAAGTGTAAAAACGGGGGTGGGGGGGGGGGGGGGAGTGTGTCAACAACAAGATCTATCGTTGCCCGAGACCACTGACCAAGGCCAAGAACGATAGAAGGTGGACCTTTCTGAATTTAGGGGGGTAGCGTACCCCCCCCCCCCTGTTATTTCTCCATAGCAAATAATGGTTATGTTTTCTTGTTAATGGTGGTATACTGTTTGTTTTCCTTGAATCAAATATCACTGTATGAACTAGGAAATAACTAATTCTTGCCAAATACCCTTTGAGGGTCCAAATTGAATCCTTCTATTAGTCTTTAGAAAGAGAGCAAATTAACTAAAACAAAATGACAATAAGTTAATTACTTTAGCCTACATGTTATTATTGTCACTTAGCCCTGATGAAGATCCTGCCAGGATTGAAAGCTAGGCTCCTATAGAGTCTCACAAAAATACCCATTACGCTTGTTTCTGTTTATAAACAAACAAAAAATAAGGGTAAAAGTGTGAATCCCTTGATCAGAAGTGAAAACAGATAATACACTCTGATTTATTTTACAAAAGAGTCAACAAATATTTGGTAAATGAAAAAAATATCCAAAACATTTTGCTAGCTATAACAATTTCCATGAGGGAAACAAACCCTGTAACGGTCAAAGTTGAATCCTATTTTCAGTAAATAGATTCAGATAGTTTACCCATTTTAAAACAAACATATACATGTACATTTAAACAAATAACTAGAAACAGTATACAAATATACCAAGCTGTGAGAAAGTATAGTGGAATTATATATCTGAGGAGGGACTGGCATAGAACTATTTTTTCCGAGGGGCGAAGCCCCGAGGACAAAAATAGTAACTATGCCAGTCCCTCCGAAGATATATAATTTCCACTATACTTTTGAACTAAAAGGTTGGTATATTTGTTTTATATCCCTTCTGTTTGCTCTATATCCTTCGCATGATTATTATCATCGCACAAATAAATGATTTCAATTAAACTTAAGTATTAAGGAAAACAAAAGGAAAACAAACCATTGATCATAGAACCATCACTGCACTATGTTCTGTTTGTGACACTGGCCCCCTTAGCGCAATAGTCCTGGCACAGAGCGCGTATTGCGCTATCTTTCCATTCATGGTTACGCGCATTAACAATTAATGCGCACACAAATGCAAAACGCGCGCATCAAAGTGAATAATTAACCCGCTTTACATACACACGTGTGTAATTGAATGGGAAAATAGCTATTCGTACATTACATACATGAAATGAAAATGAACTGAATTACTGTCACGACCATGGAAGGACAACGATGCAGAATGTGCACGATTTTCAAAATTGTTTACTTCGAAAACCACCATGTTATACATGAAATGCATCTCTAGAATATTTGTTGGAACTTGTTGATATTCACGGGTGAAAATATTCTGTATTTCGTTTTAAATTACTCTTTGGGAAATCTCGTCGAGCATCTTTCGCAAGCTAAAACAAGACCTCCGCTCGCAGAGAAGCTGTTATTACACGCATCTCTATGGGCAATATGATCTATAACGTTATTTTCCTGCTATCGGCAAAGATAGTGAAACATATTCCCCGATTTCAGATTTATAGTGGAAATAATCTTTATTGTGAGAGCCCCAATTGACCAATCACGTTTCTAGAATACTCATGAATATTCATAGAAGGGATATAATATTTGATAACTATAAATTTCACAAGAAACATGCCCTATAAGGGTCTAAATTAACTCTCTCTTTTAGTATTCAGAAAGATATAAAGGTAAAAAATCAACTCATTTTTACAAAAAGAGTACCGTATTTGTCGGTGTATTACCCGCACTTTTTTTCAAAAAAAAAAAAAGAAAAAAGGGGGGTGCGGTTAATACACGACCGTATTAACCACCATTTTTTTTTTTTTTTTTTTTTTTTTTTTTTTTTTTTTTTTTTTTTAGGGGTGCGGTTAATACACCGGAGCGGTTAATACACCGACAAATACGGTAAAGAAAAATATGGTTGTCTATAAAACAACACAATGAGGTGAAAATATCAATTCTTTTCACACACCCTGTAAGGGTCGGAATTTAATCCTCTTTTCAGTATTTAATTAATAGATTGAGGTAGTATATATTCGCCCATTTTACAAAATGTAAAAACTGATCGGAGGGTAGATATCATTTCTTTCCACACACCCTATAAGGGTCGGAATTGAATCCCTTTTTCGGGAAAAGATCCAGGTAGTAGGTTGACCCGTTGTACGTGGCGACGAGAAAGATTGTGCAGAGGAAGACTATATTAGCGACTTTGTAGTTGTACCAGAGTAAAGTTCCCAGGATGGTCAGAGTCGCGTAGGCAAACTGGAGCCCTACGTAGATCATGACTTTACACCTGCGTAAAGGGGAAAACAACCATTAACCAGAGATTGCAATAATTTTATTTTATTGACTTGCAAGTTAGACCAGAGTAAAGTTCCTAGGACGATAAATGTGGCATAGGCAAACTCTAGCCCCAAGTCGATCTTGCATTTTCATCTGCATAAAGGGGTAAACAAAAATTAATTAGAGATTGAAATCATCTATTTCAAATATTTTATCAACTTGGAAGTTGGACCAGTGTACAGTTCAAAGAGTGGTCAGAGTTGGGTAAGCAATCTGTAGCCCCAAGTAGGGGAAAGCTTATAGAAATTAGGGATTTCAATCATCTATTTCAAGTATTTTACATCAATCACTATCAGCCTCGTCCTCCTCCTCATCATCATCATCATCATCATCATCATCATCATCATTATTATCATCATCATTATCAATATCAGCACCAGCACCAACATCAACATCATCATCATCATCACCTTCATCAGCATCATCATCATCTTCGTCATCGTCATCATCATCATCATCATCATCATCATCATCATCATCATCATCATCAATATCAGCATCAACTTCATCATCATCATCAATATCAGCATTAACATCATCATCATGAGCATCATCATCATCATCATCATCATCTACATCAGCATCATCATCATCATCATCATCATCATCTTCGTCGTCGTCATCATCGTCGTCATTATCATCATCATCATCAATTTCATATTCTACATCATCATCAACAGTTTTAAGCGTATCAATACTTACTTTCCTCCATAACATTTAATTGCCTTGGATATCCACCCATCACCCTCATAGACTAGGTATGTGTAGTTGTTCAAGTATTGGGATCTGGAGGAAAAATAAGAGAAAATGGGATAACATTATGGAAATTATGGAAGTTATCAATTCAAAATAAAATATAATATTAAGATTGCATCGTTAAAAGACAGATTGAATATTTTTTTACTTGAATATTACAATTCAGTTGCAGGATTATCCAAGACCAATACAGGAAGCAAAATCAGAGCAATGTATTAAAAAATTACATGTATCAGAAATTAATAAGATGAGATAGTCAGAGTTGGGATAAAAATAAATCTTAATAACCCTATACAATTTGAACTATGCATGATCTGCATTAAATAACAATATAATAATTTGTCTCAAGTCTCAACCAACTAAAAATATACAAATTATATGAGCCAACTACACACAAATCAAAATTAAGGTCACTTGTATCAGAATAGTTAATGTGTTCCCTACTTGATTTTGCAACCCCCTTTTAGAGTTGATACAAGTGTACAAGACCCCTCAGGTTCCTATCTTGAATTATTATCTTGTTCCCTACTATATTTTGCAATCCTCATTGAGTTAAAACCAGAACATGTCAGGTTCCTTAGGGCAATGGGTTAAAAACTTAAAACTTAAAAATAAATCAATTTAATATGAAAAAGTTATTAAAGTCATGTTTCAGCAAACACATACTTACCCTATAAGGCAGTTAATGACCCATATATACAAAAGCTGAAAAATAAAACAGGACAAATAAAATAGTTAAAAAGGTAATGCTTAAAGCCTAGAAAACAAAGTGAAACAGTGATATAAAATTGTTGATATATTTCTAGAATCCAGTCAATTCCCTTTGTTATAATTAGCCATCCTTGACTATCTAACAATCAACTTTAAAAACCACAAAGCTTTAAGAACAGTTATATTTGAAAAAAAATTCTATTTCCAATTTTATCTAGGGATTATCGACAACACCCTCGTCTTTTTCACTGTTAAGTCACAGAAGCTTGTGTACCATTGAGTAACATGCATAAAATATGAAGCAAAAATATCAAAAACGATTTTACAGACTTTCAACAAACCAGATGACCCATGTAGCAAGCAAAATGTACGGCAAAATGTAAGCCACAAAAACTTTGATTTAAAGGGCAACATTGCCTGATCCTAGTTCACATGTCAGTAAACCTTGTGCAACATTGCAGCTTCTTGTACAGTTACCACAAGCATTTTATACATTATAAACTTACCAAATAGTAAGGCAAACAGAAAAAAAAGCTGCAATTACAAGAGGCAACATTAACTTGTTGCTAAATCAGGATATCTCGCGTAAGATTGCAGCTACCCTACAGCTGAACAAAATCTGCCATGAGCATTAGTTACATTAGACTTACAAGATGACCTAATGTATGTAGCAAGCAAGAGGTAGGGCAGACTGCCACAACAACTGCCATCCAAAGGGGATTTCAGCAAGCGTCGCTATGTCAGAATTGCTTGCAAAACATTGCAGCTACTTGTACAGCTAAATAACAAAACTCAACATTATTTCTACAGACTTTTCTAACTTACCAGATGAGCGATGTAGAAAGCAATAGGTAGGGCGAACAGCCACAGCAACTGCCATATGAAGGGGATTTCAGCAAGCGTCGCCAGGTCGGGAAAGTCCGCGTACCAGTGCAGCGATATCTCGTCCGGATACCAACGAATGACGAACGAAACGAGGCCGGGGAGGAAGTGGATGGTGAGGCAGGTCATGCGCTCGATGCTGTGCGGAACGAGGCAGTTACGGAAGAGGAGGACGGACCACGCCACGGGACCGTTGCATATACTGTACACCACCAGGAAGAGTTGGGACACGTGCGGAACACCCCTGCAAAATAAAAATTAAATCATTAAATTTAACAGTTTTAATTATTGTGCAGAACTGGGCAGTTACGGAACAGGATCATGGGCAAGGCCACTGGCCTGCTGCATACTGTACAGCACCAGGAATAATTGTGACTTGTGCAGAACACCCCTGCAGAATTTGAAACAAAATCCTAAATGAATACTGGGCAGTTACGGAACAGGAGCATGGGCCAGGCCACCGGACTGCTGCATACTGTACAGCACCAGGAAGAATTGTGACTTGTGCGGAACACCCCTGCAGGATTGAAACAAAATCATAGATGAAGACCGTTTTTTAGTATTGTGCGGAACCAGGCAGTTATGTAAGAGAAGCACAGACCAGGCCACCGGACTTTTGCATATGCTGTATGTACAGCACCACGAATAGTAGCGACATGTGCGGAACACCCCCGTAGAATTTGAATTAAAATCAATGAAGATGGTCGATGGTATTGTGCGGAAAGAGGCAGTTATGGAAAATTAGTGTAAAATTTGAAAGAGCATACAATTTTAATGGCAGAATAAACCTTATTTGATCAAAATCGGTTCAGAAACGGCTGAAATACCAATAAATATATCCGATCGTATTAAATCTGGGGCCCAGATATATTCAATGATTTTTTTTAAATTACAAAAATGCTTACACTTTTTCAAAAAATTTCAAAAGAGGTTTTAAAATAGTTGTTGATGATCTCTCTATTTAATCATTATTTCAACAAAACATCACATGCATAATTTTGTATGAAAAATGTTTGGAACCAATGTTTTTTAGAGAGCGCCCTCTTGTGTTTTAATGGCTCTTTTTTAATGATAACCGGCTTTTTACTTAGTCGTTTGCACTACATGACCTTCTTTCCTACACTAAATGAAATCCTGTATGGAAAGTATGAAACACAATTCGTTCAGGAAATACCCTTTAATATACCCTTTTATTGAACACCAGGAAGACGAAAATAATGGTAGTTGACAGAGACAGTAACAACAATGATTTCATCATCTATAGATGGAAAGAAGATCGAAGTGGTCAATCAGTTTGAATACTTGGGCTCTATAATCAACAACAAAGGAGAGAGTACCATGGATATAAGAAGAAGACTAGCAATTGTAAGATAGACAGTACAGAACATGTCTCACATCTGGAAGAGTCGAGGCCTTTCACACAGTCTAAAGGTTCGACTTCTCTGTGCAACTGCATTTTCCATTGCTACCTATGCATGCCAGTCTTGGGCCATGACAAAGAATGACAGAACTAGATGGATCTTCGACTCCGCGCAGTCGAAAATTATGCCTCCGCTATGACGCAATTTTCAATATCAAGCCCAAAATAACGTGCACTGAAATTTTGTTTTTTTCATATATATATTTTGAGTTCTGTGACCTTGACCTATGTAGACCCCAAACTTTGATGGCTACATTGGCTCCCAAGAATATTCAGGTACCAAGTTAGATTGAAATCTGACATTCAAGTATTGAGATTTTGTCATTACAAGCCATTTTTGCATATATATTGAGTCATGTGACCTTCACCTTTGACCTCATGGCCCCCCAAACCTAATCCAATCATTGCCACCCGATGTGTATGTAACTCATTCCAAGTTTGAAATTGATCCGTCAAACGGTTCTTGAGATATCGTGAGAAGGATGCTTTTTTGCACATATATTGAGTCCTGCGACCTTGACCTTTCACCTCATGAACCCCAAAATTTAATCAGATCATTGTCACCCCAATATGTACACTCATACCAAGTTTGAAATTGATCCATCAACCGGTTCTAGAGATATCGCGAGAATAAGGCATTTTTGCACATATATTGAGTCCTGTGACCTTGACCTTTGACCTCATGAACCCCAAAATCTAATTAGATCATTGTCTCCCCAATATATACACTCATACCAAGTTTGAATTTGATCTGTCAACTGGTTCTGGAGATATCGCGAGAACGAGGCATTTTAAAACATATATTGAGTCATGTGACCTTGACCTTTGACCTCATGAACCCCAAAATCGAATCAGATTATTGTCACCCCAATATGTACACTCATACCAAGTTGAAATTGATCCGTCAACCGGTTCTTGAGATATCGTGAGAACGAAAACGGGACGTACGTACGGACGTACGTACGGACGGACGTACGGACGGACGTACGTACGGACGTACGTACGGACGGACGTACGTACGGACGGACGGACGGACGGACGGACGGACGGACGGACAACCCGAAAACATAATGCCTCCGGCCACTTCGTTGGCGGAGGCATAAAAAAGAGTTGACACTTTTGAGATGTGGTGCTACAGAAGGCTTTTGCAGGTGTCGTGGAAAGAAAGAAAGACAAAAGTGTGGATCCTGAACAAGATTGGTACAGACTTATCTATCAGAAGGGGAATTATGGAGAGGAAAGTAAAGTACTTTGGGCACATCGTTAGGAGAAGTGAAGGAGTGAAAATAGTGAAATACTGCAAGGATCAATTGAAGAAAAACGTGGTAGAGGTCGTCCACCAACATCCTGGACTGATGATGTAATGAGTGTCTGGAGAATGGATGAAGGGCGCAACGCGGTTGGCGGAAGATAGAGTTGCATGGCGTGCTCTCGTGAAGACCATAGCAGCGCTACCTGACCTTGATGATGATATTATTCTTAATTTGTTTTCTCATCAAGACCTAATTCAAAATTCATTGCATTGACAATATTATAACATTGGTCAAGAAGGATCAAGTGTCACTAAATTTGTAAAACTACTTTGCATTTACTGTAAAGAAGTAAACATGTACAACAAATATTATTCAAAGTCACTCATCCCTATTCATTGTTACACAACGAAGCACTTACCACAAATAAACCAGATTGACCACACTGGCAACGTAACACCAGTCGAAGAGGAAGAATTGCCACTTGAGTTTCGTGTACCTCCACGCTCTGATTGGGATGAGGACGGAGAGCAGTGCTGTGTAGAAGTAGGGGAGGAACCAGCGAATTGACACGGCGGATACCACAATCACAATGAGGGACACCACTGCTAGGATGTAGACCACCTTTTCTGGACAGTTGCAGCTGTTGAGCTGTGCATGGTTAAAAAAGAAGTGTACAAAAAAGTGGACATATATATTACTACACCGTCCATAATAGAAGCAAATGGGGTATGAAAAGTATTATGCCCAGTGTGTATGAAGTGCATTGCCTTTACATTGGCCTGAATTCTCATCAGTGGCACAACTTGAGTCCAGGGGGGTGTTTCACAAAGATCCTAAGTTGGACTTAAAAAGTATGGAAAGCCAAGTCTAGTTTCTTTGATTTGTATTGTAACAGTCCTTTTTCAAAGGCATAAAATGATGATTCAAATCATTAATTTTTTTCTATTATCAAGAAGATTTCATGTTCTATAATGTAATATTTATAAAAAAGTCTAAAATACTTGAATTTTTGCTTTTGAGTATATTTTATTCCAAGGCTACAAATGGCTTACCATACTTGTTAACCCTAAAAAGACTGGGGGGGGGCTGATTTAGCCCCCCCCTCCTCTATTTTCGCGATAATTCCGCAACGCGCGCAGATATTGCCGTGCGACTTCATGAGTTTTTTCATTGAAGTCTTGCGCAACTTTTGAGACCAAATTTGCGACGACCGGGTATACAGTTCAAAAGTCACGTGACCTTTTGTAAGTGAGCGTCGGGCCGAAAATCGCTACATTTTGTGATTTGTGTACAAATCCTATGGAAATTGATTTTTTCCTAGAAAAGACAAAATCTTCATTATTTTTCATTCTAATCACTGCAATCATTTAATTTTGGGCTAAAAATGGTTGAATAATGGTCAATAATTATTTTCATTGAAAAAACAATAAAAAACATAAGTCAAACAAACAAACAAATACATAAGAAATGCAATTTTCGCATAATTAATTAGCTCTAATTAGCATATTATCATTAGAACAAAAAATTTAACTATGCAATATTGTATGGCTCATGGACATCTATCACCATGCCAAATTTGGAGTTGATTGGAGTTTCGATTGCCAAGAAAACTATGAAAAATACAAAAAAATACCATTTTCGCATAATTAATTAGCTCTAATTAGCATATTCTAATTAATTTTTTTTTTTCAACTACGCAATATTGTAGACCTTATGGACATCTATCACGTTGCCAAATTTGGAGTCGATCAGAGTTTCGGTTGCCGAGATCTTAGGGGGGGAGATTTTAGGGTTAAGTCCAACTTATCGTTAAGTTCAACTTTGCGATCTTTGTGAAACACCCCCCAGACCAAATATACAAAAATGACCAGTAACTGTTTAAACCATGTCATACCTGTGCCCATTATCAATGCAAATCACTCTGCAAAAGCATCCAGACAAAATGTAGATCTGTATAATATTAATAATATAACATTCCTGTAACCGGTTACCAGTAATATTGCATCCTGGATCATTCAGGACATTATTATAGTACTGGTAAGTGGTTACAGGAATGTCAAGCGGCCCTTTGCCATGATGCCTGGAAGCAGAAATAGAGGAATTCATTGGATAATTAAAAGAAACAATTAGAAAATCTCCATTGGAAAATGACAAAGTCAATTGGCTGGTGAAATTCTACAGGTGCGACATGTTTTGCCTGGACTAAAGTTGAGACTCTGATGAGAGTTCGGGCCATGGTGTTTGTCTTGCAGTAAGATAGTTAATCCACTATTGCTGCTATCTATCCAGGTGTATATACAGGGACCAGGGTTCCCGGGCACTGTGCTCCTTACAGGCGACAAGCTGGAACACTCCCTAGGGAGTGTAAAATGTGCCCTTTGCATGCTCAGGAATTATTACAATGTGTATCCATAGTACAGGGTAATGATATTAATTAATGCAAAGGGCTATATCAAATAACCATATATTGTGATAACCGTCAAAGTTTGACGGTTATCACAATATATGGTTACTAGCTGTACCCGCGGAAATCCGCGGGTTTTTGAGAGAAAGACGATGATGACATAACTTTACTAAATATCCCACAGTCATCATTTAAATAGTAAGACAAAATAGACTCGGGAGACTCAATCCCGCCCCACAACCCGTCGGGGCCCCGTCCAACGATACATCCGGCCAATGCATAACAAAATCATGATGCTTTAGTACCCACGCAAAGTTATTTAGTTATCCCCCATATTGCATATGATCCATAATTTGTTCCGCTTGTATTAAAATAGATACAATACACTATGTTCGTGTTCTTGCTAATAAAGTAGCTTCGCAGCTCCCCCCCCCCCCCCTCCCTGCGGCTCCAGTTGCCTGTATGACACATAACCCGTCGTGTCCCTATCATATCCAAACTAAGTTCTCCCGCGTATACCTTTGTTTATATTATTGTGAAACCCGATGATATATTCCCTTGAAAGGAATAGTAGCCGTATACGGCTCCAGTTGCCTGTATGACACATAACCCGTCGTGTCCCTATAATATCCAAACTAAGTTCTCCCGCGTATACCTTTGTTTATATTATTGTGAAACCCGATGATATATTCCCTTGAATGGAATAGTAGCCGTATATACATGCATTTGCATAATACATGAGCAGATACCTCCCCCATCCATTCTCCCACCCCCCCCCCGATAATTTGTTCCGCTTGTATTAAATTATATACAGTACACTATGTTCGTGTTTTTGCTAATATAGTATAGCTTCGCCGCTGCCACCCCACCCCCCCCCCCCCTCTCCGTGACTCCAATTGCCTGCATGACACATAACCCGTCGTGTCCCTAAAACAATTCATATCCAAACTAAGTTATCCCGCATATGCATTTTTTTCATTGGGAAACCCGATGATATATTCCTTTGAAGGGAATAGAAGCCGTCTATACATGCATTGCAAAATAAATGAGCAGATACCTCCCCCATCAATTCTACCCCACCCCCACTCCCCCCCCCCCCCCCCCCTCCCACCCATCGGCGTCTCCTCTGGTACTGCATGGGGTACTAAAAGCTACGCGGCGACTTAATACATCTTACCACATGCTGGCGCAATTATATTATCGTGTACGGTCGGGCGAATGAGAAAGTTAGTGACCAGAGACGATGGTCAGCCGGTCAGTGAGCTATGCAAATAAACTACGGTTCGGTGGGGTGATTAAGATGACTCCGTGAGTACAGGCATGGAGCATACTACCTGAGTGGTATAAGCGCTGCTAATTTGAAGTTGTCGCAATTTTGTCGTAGATGCCCTTGCAAACACGATGCCAAATGGCAATAGCGATCACAACCATACCATCCGCGTAATATTTATATTGATATTGATCAAAACATGGGTAGTTTCGCAAAGTGTAAAATTTAGTGGGGTTTCTCAATATATATCTTGCTTTATCAACTCCGTTTTATATTCGTCGAACAAAGTTGCGGCGGTAAATCGTTAGTCAATGCTCGGAGTCTTAAACGGGCAATTGACATTGCTGACTTTCCCTTTTCTTCGATCTGGACGACGACCACGGGGCGGGAGCGACTCGGGAATGCCTTATTTTCCTCCGCAAAACGTATATCCTTCGATCGCGACGGTCGGGGAGTCGCCGAATCCTCGGGGTGAGGATATCTCGAGTGGGAGGCATTTTGGGGGTTGAAGCTTACCGTATTAATATAATAGATTGTATACAAGTGGTCGCCAGAGCAGGTTTGACGGTCAAACCTGCTCTGGCGACCACTTGTATACATAGACGGTTAGACCACCTGTCTATAGAGACCCCTAATCTTCATTCCCAAGGAAGGTCAAAAATGGTCTTAAGTTATATTTGATCTTGATTTCAACAAAGCAGCATCTAATAAACACATACAATGAACTTTAGGCAGCTTTTTACCAAACATTTTCTTAAAATTTTGTTCTAGAATCATTTTAAAGTGATTTTTCAAGGTGTCCAAATAATTGTTGGCTACACTGTACATAGACCACCTGTCTACAGAGACCATCCTAATCTTGATTCCCAAGGAATCAGTTTACAAATAAATGAACCTGTCTATGGAGACCACCTGCTGATTAATACGGGCACTATTAAATCTCCTTGAGTGGTCTTCATAGACAGGTTTGACCGTATAGTGTATTATTAAAGTGATACCTGTAAAGTGTCAGATATTGCACAAAATGACATTTGAGACTTCAATCCTATATCAATATCATTGTAAAATACAATTGAAAGATTTGTGAAAGTTTGAAAGAAAACGAACACTGTTTACCTAGTGAAAAAAACGAATAATGAGTTCATATTTTATCACTGAATACTGATGGTCTGCCATACATTTGTCGCAGTAATGAATGATCCGTTTGAGATATTCGCACCCGACTATGTTTACACACGTAGTACAGAATTCATGGAATTTGCTCGCTCGGCTCAAAGTTCAATCTCCGGAGTGTTCCCACGCATGCTGCAATGCGGACACGTTTAGCTACAACAATTGTACTTTTTTTCAATTGCGTTAATTAACGCTTTAGAAATAATGATTTTCAATGATAATTATCTTCATTCTAAAGGGACATTTGAAAAAATCAAACCCTATTTTATTCTTCTCTTACCATTTAACTAAACAACACGGTAGAAGAGAAACGAGGAAGCTCCAAGTAATTTTCGTGGATTTGGACACTTTACAGGTATGACTTTAATATTATTTGTTACCTTTTCACGGAAGCTCAAATTCGCCTTCTCCGCTTTCATCTGCTCGTACGAGCGGTTAACGTCTGCCGCCTTGTTCGCACCATCTGCATCTGCACCCGTCCTCGTCTGCGTCGTATGACCGTTGGCATTACTGGCGTTGACATGAACCGCCCATTTCCCATCATCCACTGCTACTTCCTCTTTTGGGGAGTACAACGCAGGTTCTTCTCGCAGTTGGGCCGAGCCTGAATCCATTGCGACTGACCCCTCTTTGTCCCTCGAGCTCGATGTTGAATGGTGAGTGATTATAGAAGAGGTAATGAAGTGGACAGATTTTTCCTTGCGTCCGACGTCCCCCGCTACTGCTATAGATCCATGATCCCTAGATACAGACAATAAAATATTTACAACCTGGGGAATGATTGTAGTATTATGTGACCTTACACCACAAAATGACCGTTATGTCGCGGATATATTATAGTCTCTCTGTTATTAGCTGAAATAGTCAAATTTGGGTAAAAGTATGAGCTTCATGATTTTTGTATTTCCTGAATGATGGTATCTTAATCTACCTTCTATGAAATTTTGATCGTCAGAAATCATGTTTCTCATTGAATAAAAATTATCAGATTATACTAGCGCTTGAATGGATGCCGATCTTTGAAGTGGCCCGTTTCTCCCTTGTTTTAAAACTGCTTCAGCCATTTTCCAAATCTTTGGCGCTCATTTTCAGAGGGTTTGCCTTGTCTGACCATTTTAAAGGTAATGATGAATGTCATGACTCATGTGAAAATCAGCATTCATTTCCCCAGACTTATTGGTCGTTTTGTGGTGTAAGGTCATATGTGGTTATAGTTTGGACATTCATGTGAAAGCTTTTTCTAGCCTAGACAAATTTCCACAAACTTGTTTTTAATTTTTCTGTCATAGCAGAACTTCAAGTTTAACCATGATTATGAAGATTATTGCAGATATTGCATAACGGTTACCTACCCTTCTCTTTGATCATAGCCATAGGACGATAAATGAACATCCCACTCAATTTGAAGCAACAGAATAAATAGCAATTGATTAACGCTGTAACCGATCATCGGATCGGCATGCCGATCACGATCCAATCATACATAATCGGACCGTTTTTGCCGATTTCCGATCATGCAGAAAAAATCGGAAGATCGGATCGACAAAAAAATAAATCCATATTAAAGGGAGAGATCCACTTTTGCAAGCCAAAATTCAAAAGTTGCGAGGTTATTGTCTTATATGAAAGGAAATGTCATTTAATAGCATGCTTGAAAAAATTAGGGCTTGAAATCTCTTTTTCGTGGAGTTATAGACCTAAAACTGAATAAACTGAGGGACGTCGGTTAATTAGGTACATACGTATTTTCGGCCGGTGAGTAAGTTCGTACATAGATTCCACGGAGTGCCAGATCGGTATGCATGACCCCTACGTGACCCGCGCTAGCTACGTGGGCCGCGCATAAGTACTAATGTGTGAGCGTTTACCAAGCAAAATACCCAAACTTCGCTTAAACTGACTACATGTAATTATATATTCTTTCTTTTTGAGATCTTTTTCCGTGACATACGTTAACAAATGTCGGCTTCACAATACCTTTACGAGACTTAGTACTATATTGTTGTAATATTATGCTAAATCAGTTGAACTCCTTTATTGACCGATATATAGTTTAAATGGATGGACGCATTCGTAGAATTCGTAGAATCCAAATTAGAGGGCTGTTCGCTCTGATTTTTTTTGGGCGTGTTACATTGATCCCCATCCGTCAACTGAAAGCTGTTCAGACGTTTTGTAAAAGTGGATCTGTCCCTTTAATAAGCCCAAGGTAATCTTGTATGGGTATGCTTTCATTTAAAACTGATTACCTCTCCTTTTACAAAATTACTCGCGCCGATTCTGAGCTTAGTCCCATGTGATTCTGAAAGGTTACGCCAAATTAATCACATGGGACTAAGCTCAGAATCGGCGTAAGTAATTTTGTAAAAGAAGAGGTATACTTGGTATACTTACTTACTTGGTATACTTGGTATACTTACTTACTTACTTGGTATACTTGGTATAGACCACACATAGGTACATTAGCAATGGTTATAGTATCGCTAGATTTGACGACATGTTGAAGCCCGACTGAAAAGTGTTTGTTGTGATTTTGGTCTTAAAAGTATATGAGAAATTGAGAATATATATTTTTTTAAAGATTAATAAAGTTAAAGGGAGCGTTGAGTATTGGTATTTTCCGAAGTGCCCCCCTAAAATTAATTCCAACAGATTTGGTTGATTTCAGTTCCATATGAAAGATCATCAAAAAACATGGGAAATGATAATAATTCCCAATCAAATGCTCTAATTGTTGTGCAATTTGCTTTCAAAATATTATATAAAAGTGTTTGACGTCCGGACATCACTTTTTAGAGAACGCTAGCGCGAGTCACTAGCGATCTAGATCGTCCTGATAGAGAACTGAAACTAAATATTTTTGTGCACGCTAATTGTGCTTAAAACTATACATATGATACGGTACTTACCAGCAATTCACTCTCCAATATGTGATCCAACTATCGGGTGGATTAAGATTATGATTTTTCCCTCCATTCCGCAAAAAAGCAGTGATATATATGCGCCTCATGGACTTGACTCCATGTGTTAGCGCGACTCCGAAACGAAAGGCGAACAAACGGGGCTTGCAATACATGTACATACTACACATACTATTACCGCGCACTGCACTACAGTCCCGTATTAGGACCTAGAATGCTAGTTCTTCGCGCTGGCGTTAATTTGACCCTTCGAGTTGTAACGGCTCTTTTTGAATGATAACAGGGGTTTTATTTTATGGTTTGTAATTGTGTATACTTTTCAAGCATGGTGAAGTAATAACTATTAGTTTGTACCGTAATCGTGCAGGTTTTGGTTACTAAAGTTAAGTTTGACCAATACTCAACTACCGCTTTAAACTACTACGTTTACCAAATATGTTGTTTTGATTGTCCTTTGAATTCCGAAACGTAGTATTTGAGCTCCTTTTCTCTGGAAAAAAATGAGTAGTTGCCGGACACAACGGCGAGCTATTCACATGTGTACAAATTATTTTAAAATGTATGAACCTAATGAAGGGCCTATTGCTCAAAATACAAATTTGCTAAATAGTCTCAATTTAAGACTAGGAATAGTTTACATTCGGATTTTATCAATTTGAGTCTGATCATCATCGTTCAGATTTGTATCATTTCAAGTTTTGAATCAAGTGTGATCAAAATTTGATCACACTTGACTTAATAAAATCGGAAGGTAAACTATTCAAATTCTTAAAAGGAGACTCTTTAGTAAGTTTGTATTTTGAGTAAATACGCCCTTCATATATCGATTATTACGTCCGAAGCGTGCACGCCCACCACGCGCTATACAATCCCATCGCAAAGAAAATCGGTCTCTCATAGAATAACACGTGTTTCGTCGCGGCAGCGAGCGATCGAGGCGGGCGGGCGCGAAGCGAAGACTCGGGGATCGAATAGCGCAAACGAACGCGTCTGAATAGTCATGCACTAGTATTTAAGAGCAAGCTTCCTGCGCGATTTCATGTCGTAGATGGCATTAGGTATAAGAGTCGCTGATATTTCCGGTTATCCTTCACTATAGGGCGCTAAATTATTTTTGTTTGCTAACTTCAGTCAATGGTCCGAATGTGCATTACAAGTCCTGCATGCATGCATGAACGCGCGCGCGCACGGGTTTAAAGTGGCACAGTGGCTATTGAAACCACCCTAGGGCGAGCCAAGGGGGGGGGGGGGGGGGGTAGGTCTGGACAAGGGAATATAAAGCAGTATATATTATATTACCTCCTTGGTTTTAGGGTTTTTTATTAAATATGAACAGATTACGGGAGGAGGGGGGAAGGGGGAGGGCATAACAAGGTTTCATGGATGGCCAAGGGGGGGGGGGGGGTAGGTCTGGATAAGGAAATGTGGCTAGGGCGAGCCAAGGGGGGGGGGGGGGGGGTAGGTCTGGACAAGGGAATATAAAGCAGTATATATTACCTCCTTGGTTTTAGGGGTTTTTATTAAATATGAACAGATTACGGGAGGAGGGGGGGGAGGGGGGGAAGGGGGAGGGCATAACAAGGTTTCATGGATGGCCAAGGGGGGGGGGGGGGGGGGGGGTAGGTCTGGACAAGGGAATATAAAGCAGTATATATTACCTCCTTGGTTTTAGGGTTTTTTTATTAAATATGAACAGATTACGGGAGGAGGGGGGAAGGGGGAGGGCATAACAAGGTTTCATGGATGGCCAAGGGGGGGGGGGGGGGGGGGTAGGTCTGGATAAGGAAATATGGCTAGGGCGAGCCAAGGGGGGGGGGGGGGTAGGTCTGGACAAGGGAATATAAAGCAGTATATATTACCTCCTTGGTTTTAGGGTTTTTTATTAAATATGAACAGATTACGGGAGGAGGGGGGAAGGGGGAGGGCATAACAAGGTTTCATGGATGGCCAAGGGGGGGGGGGGGGGGGCGGGTAGGTCTGGATAAGGAAATATGGCTAGGGCGAGCCAAGGGGGGGGGGGGGGGGGGGAGAGGTCTGGACAAGGGAATATAAAGCAGTATATATTACCTCCTTGGTTTTAGGTTTTTTTATTAAATATGAACAGATTACGGGAGGAGGGGGGAAGGGGGAGGGCATAACAAGGTTTCATGGATGGCCAAGGGGGGGGGGGGGGGGGGGGGGGGGTAGGTCTGGACAAGGGAATATAAAGCAGTATATATTACCTCCTTGGTTTTTACCCAGGGAGCAAAGGGGGTTTTACAGACATGGAATGTTATAAAAGGTTGGAGCCCAGAATTGTCTTCTAGGACCTTGTAGAAGCACAACTTAGGAGGACAACCTCGCCAACTAGCTACTGGAAGGCCACTTTTACCCCTACGTTACGTTAAAAGCGCCTTTAATCCTTAGGGTTTATGAATGCCCTACTCTGGTATTTTCACGATTACACCCAAACGCATGCTGCTATCATCACATTTCTTCAAACATGTCTTTCATAGATTGGTGTGCATCTTTTGATACCAAATTTTGTCTTTTTACTTCCATGGTTTGTAAGTCACGTGTCTGTATATGTCACGTGTCAGACATATAATATGAAATTTCACATATATGCTTATGGACAAAAATTCGTGGAAATTGTGCAGATTATAGAATGACAAAAATATTTATCTGTAAAAACCTATACATGTTAGATGGCATTATGATGAAAAACAATACACTGGCAAAACAAAATAATGATAACACAATACAAAACAAAATAATTTGAAATAAAGAAATACATAAGAATTATAATTGTAATAATTATGATGATAATAAGGTTGATGTTATGAAATAGCGAACGTTCCGTGTTTTGACTATCGCGATGCATCATTATTATAACCCCCAGTCATTAGATACTACTGCAATCAATCCAGCACACCAAGGGCGTAGATCTGTCATTGATACCTATTCATCAGGGGGGGGGGGGGGGGGTGTGATCTATTCATTCATCCCCCCTGATGAAAAGGTATTACGTAAGTATCTACGCCCATGCAGCACACATAGTAGCCTTTAGTCAAGGCTCTATATGGCTTGGAGATTCTCTATGCGATCACGAGCTAGCTAGCTGTAAGAGAGATAGATACTATTAAACTGGCTCCCATATGCGCGCTCAAATTCGGCATATCGCGGTTAGTACACTGCCGATAGAACCTGCCAGACAGCACGATGCCTATCGGATAGGCTACACACATAGTGAACATTTCCATTCACGATGGGAGTGCAAGGGAGTTGTTAAGGCTAGCCTGATGAAGATCAAAAAAGAGGGACAAAACTACAAAGTGACCAATCAAACCTCAATTATCAGGCTACATTATCACAGATGCCAATATGACATATTATAATTAAATTGGTGTGAAATACCCTATATGTGGATATGCTGATGTAAACTTAAGCATTTGTATGAATGATATCCCTCTAAAACTAAACGTCATTTATGATCATATACATTTATGTAAAGTACATCATCCGCTAAGAAGTAACAATGATGTGCTCGATAAAATGGTCCAAGTCTAAGATGTCAAATGCCATTACATACAGTCATGTAGTTCTTGAACCATATATGTTGTGCAGTTGACAGCTAACACAGGAACTGCCCTGAGCTTCCTCAGTGAGAACAGTATTTGAGTGAACAATGTAATGGTTAATGAGTCCTGGAGACATGTGCAGTCACCTGATATAACCATAGCTGTTTAAACCATCTACCTGACCAGTTCGAGGATACAAATCTTTGGAAAGCTGCCATATACAAGCTGTTTAATAGTGATCCATCTTGAAGATCTTATCCCAATAAAGAACATGCTTCTCCATAGCAGTTTACGTCACCATCAATGACAAGAATGCAATGTCACGGATTCAAACAATATATGTTGTTCTTAATGTAAAGTGCTCATTCATGATAAACATGTGTGTACTTCTAGTCCAATGAACACAACATTTATATGAGTCAAATACAAATTATTATTGTGTGGACTTGTTGAAACAATGATGTACCAATACAACCTAAAAGGGTACGATGGCTCAGAAAATGGCCTACAAAACTTAGTAATGTAAATAACTTCATTATTGATGAAATTCCACTTGATAAACAAATTGTAGTCCTGAGAGATTTTAAAGAATTATCTGATCAAGATGTTGAAAATTTGATTATAAAACTTAGTAAGAAATCTTGTCCATTGGACCCAATGCCCACAAAATTACTGATGCAATGTTTGGATGCACTTTTACCTGTCATAACCTCTATGATTAATGTATCTTTGTCAACATGGCAGTTCCCTGCTCTGTGGAAGGTTGCACTTGTAAAACCTCTGTTAAAAAAAGCCTGGTACTGGAACAGAATTCAGTAATTTGAGGCCTATTAGTAATCTCCAATATATTTCAAAGTTGGTAGAAGGCGCTGCTACCCAACAAATCCTCGAGCACCTAGATTCCCACTCACTCTTGCCATTCAACCAATCAGCTTATCGAAAATGTTATAGTACTGAGACAGCACTCCTTAGAATCAAAAGTGATCTCTTAATGTCAATGAATGACCAGAAGATTAGCCTATTGCCCTTACTTGATCTGAGCGGCGCTTTTGATACTATTGACCATTTGCGTCTGTTACAAACTTTGAAAACCCACTTTTGGATTAATGGTAAAGTTTTTGCATGGATTGAATCATACTTGGCTGATAGAAAACAGACAGTTGAAATGGATGATATTGAATCTGATGTGTTCGAGGTACCTTTCGGTGTCCCTCAAGGGTCACGTTTAGGACCCCTGTTGTTTACGTTGTATACAAGCAGACTCCTCACAAATATTCAAAAGGAGTTCCCTACTATTACCTGTCACTGCTACGCAGATGACACACAGGTATATTTGTCATTTTGTCCTAACACACCAAATGAAGAATATTGTATTAGTGTATTAGAAATATGCATTGAGTACATTAGAACCTGGATGTTACAAAATAAATTGATGTTGAATGATACGAAAACGGAACTATTAGTCATTAGTACTCCACGGCAGGTATCTAAGTTCAAGTTAAATGGTATATCAGTAGGTGATACTGCTATACAACCATCCCATAATGTGAGAAATTTAGGAGTGTTATTTGATACTCAGTTGAATATGGAATCACAAATTACTAGTGTATGTAAATCAGCATATTATATGATTTATAATTTAAGGCGCATCCGTAAATATGTTGATCAAGATAGCATGAAAGTTGTCGTCCACGCATGTATTACGAGTAAGTTAGACTATTGTAATAGTTTATTGTATGGATTACCAAACACACAGATAGGAAAATTACAGCGGGTTCAAAACACATGTGCAAGATTGATTTGCAATCTTTCTAAATTTGCTCATGTTACACCACTGTTAAGAGAATTACATTGGTTACCCATAAGTCAAAGAATTGAATTTAAGATGTTAAAGATAGTTTATAAAGCGCTAAATGACCAAGCTCCTAGTTATATTACTGAGTTACTGACTCTTAAGTTTCAAACTCATGGTCATAATCTTCGTAGTACACAAGACACACTGGCATTGCAGATCCCCAACATTAGAACAAAAGTAATCTTAGGTGATCGATCATTTATTTGTGCTGCTCCTAGATTATGGAATAAGTTACCAGTGGATATTAGGAAATCTCAAACATTAAACAGCTTTAAATTGAAAGTAAAAACTTATTTGTATTAAACACAGACTTAATTTTTATTCATGATTATGCTTTATATTATATAGCATTGTGTAGTAGAATGGTATTTATAGGAGCTCTTGAAGCGCGGTCGAATATATATATATATAGTTTCTGCGCTATATAAATTATTTATTATTATTATTATTATTACAACATTAACACATATCGTAACATTGTTTAAACCAAGCTTCACTATGTTTTTCTTTGGTAGGATTATCATTTTGTTATCATGATTGTTTATTTCCATGCCCATTACTTTGTTTGATTGTATTATCGAGTACATACATACAAATAATCTTCCTACTAAACAAATTAAGAATAATTCGACTGAGAGTTGAGGTAGCGCTACTGCCTTTGCCGCTTCACTAATTTTCCCGTATCTTTCCCTACATATACACACAGGAGAAACAATTTGCACTTATTGCTGGCTTCTGTATTAATTCAGTATTAATATTGGCAAAATACATAACACACATACAAAAGGTATTAGTGCACTTTTGTCAGTAGTATCATTACATTTTTATGAGTAAGAAAATCACTTTATTCAACTGTTTACATTGTAATATATTCTAGGGATCGAGTTACTTTGTTGACAGGTGCAAAAATGAATAAGTGATTAATAAATGTGTATTAGTGTGATATGATATGTCCACAAAGTTATGTGTGATAATGTCATGTTAATTGGATGTTTTTTGGCTGAGATATGAACACAAAAGCAAAGTGATATTCACTAACTCATTGCACTTACTGTGTACACGGCATAAATTATCCTGTACACTTCAATCGTAAATATCTTTTGAACGAAATGGAAATTTGAAAAAAACAAAACATATCCCGTGCTTTTATTGCTAAATGAATATGATAAGGTATGAGAGAACTACTAGAGTTCCAAGTAAGTTTTGAGGATTTGGACAATGTTACTATTAAGGCCTATTTATATTTTTATTTTATTTATATTTGTACTCCTTAATCTATATCTATTTTCCCTATTCTACATTTTATACATTTCATTATCAAGATATGAAATCAAACATGTTTTACCTATGTAATGATTTATTAAAATCAGATACCAACAATACACTATTAAGAACTAATATTCTTATGTTATTGTTTTGAATTTGTTATATGTTTTAAAATGTTTTATAATTATTTAGTTTATATCATTTTAAAAACTTTCAAAAATAACATTGAATGCCATTTGAAGAATTCCAAATACAAATTGTGTAACGTTTTAAAAAGTCTGAACATTTCAATGCGTTTTTGTACATAAATGAACGTACAATTATTTGTTGGTTGTATGACACGCGACTTAAAATGAGACGTGACACATTAACCGAAGATATTATGCAGTCAAATCTGGTATCAAAAGATGCACACGACTCTACAGAACACGGATCTGAAGCAATTTGATGATATCATAATGCTTGTTAGTATAATTGTGAAAATAGCAGAGACAAACGTTCATGAACTTTAAGGATTTAAGGCGCTATTGACGTACATTATGGGTTAAATCGTTTGTACGCGTTTTGAGGACTTACAGTAGCTAGATCGCGAGGTTGTCCACCTAGGTTGTGATCCTAGAAGATCCTAGAAGACATTTCTGGTGCACAACCTTTTATAACATTCCATGTTTGATATACTAAAAAAGGGGGTGTTTGCTCCCTGGGTATTTAGGGTTTTTTATTAAATATGAACAGATTACGGGAGGAGGGGGGAAGGGGGAGGGCATAACAAGGTTTCATGGATGGCCAAGGGGGGGGGGGGGGGGGGGGGGGTAGGTCTCGATAAGGAAATATGGCTAGGGCGAGTCAAGGGGGGGGGGGAAGGTCTGGACAAGGGAATATAAAGCAGTATATATTACCTCCTTGGTTTTAGGTTTTTTTATTAAATATGAACAGATTACGGGAGGAGGGATAAGGAAATATGGCTAGGGCGAGCCAAGGGGGGGGGGGGGGGGGGGTAGGTCTGGACAAGGGAATATAAAGCAGTATATATTAATATTGAGTATATAGCACTACAAACATTTAAATAAAATACTTAGACGGTCGGGGCCAGGCAGAGACATATGTATTTTCATTTATTGATTATCGATTGACATCTGAGAAGTGGTGGGCTCATGGCCCCAGCCGTTGTATTGCTTTAAAACCGATGACAAGGACATATATAGAAATAGATATTATTGGAGTATATAGCAATACAAAAAAATTAATAAAATACTAAGACGGCTGGTGCCAGGTAGGGACCTATGTATTTTCATTTATTGATTATCAATTGACATCTGAGAAGTAGTGGCCTGCTGGCCCCAGCCGTTTCATTGCTTTAAAACCGATGACAAGGAAATATATAGAAATAGATGTATATTATTGGAGTATATAGCAATACAAAAAAATAAATAAAATACTAAGACGGCTGGTGCCAGGTATGGACCTATGTATTTTCATTTATTGATTATCAATTGACATCTGAGAAGTAGTGGCCTGCTGGCCCCAGCCGTTTCATGGCTTTAAAACCGATGACAAAGAAATATATAGCAATAGATGTATTGTATTTGAGTATATAGCAATACAAAAAATTAAATAAAATACTAAGACGGCTGGGGCCAGGTAGGGACCTATGTATTTTCAATAAAGTCCGTACATTTCCTAGACTTAGGAGCCTTTCTTGCAGGACGACTGTCGTATGTAATTCAGTCATAGTCACATGACAGTTAGGACGCTCTTAGATAAGACCCTTACATAAAACGCGCCTGATCCTGATAAGCAGATTTGACTTGGATATAATGATCATAATAACATAATACGAGGGTCGCGAGTATAATCACAGCCTTATCCAAGGGGCTTGCCATTGTGCGCTCGCGTGACTCGCCAATGTGCGCTCGCGTGACTCGCCATTGTGCGCTCGCGTGACTTGGTCAAACGATTACAATAGTTAGTGTAACTTCCCCACTCAAAAGCGTGCAGTGAAAAGCGCTCAAGTGGTTCACCATGAAAACAAAAGCATAGGGTCTAGACTCAAGGGCGAACTTCCTGCCGTTTGTAGCCTTTATCCCATTGTAGTGTCTTTGCCTTTATCCACAAACAATACTGAGGCTTGGTCAGCTAGGTCATGATCACGAGACGGCACCCGCACTTGACCCGAGTCGAAATGTGTGGTGCCGTCAAAGAAATTTATGGCCCTTTCATCATGTCCAATGATTTAATCTTCTATGTTACGACACGTCATTACCCTAGTTGTTTTATGTGGCTTTATATATAATATAAGTTGTGCAATGCAAATGGAATTCCAAATAAAATTTACACCAGTTTTATTTTTTCAATATACACTTTGTAACAAATTGTAATGAATAATCCATTTAAATCAAACTAATAATAAATACATATTGGCGAAACAAATCGTTAGAATGACATGATGCTTTAAATAAGATCAAATTTTAGTAACAAATGCAGACACGACACATGCCGAACTTCTTTTTTCGACTTTGGTAAATATTTACTGTCTTACTGGATATGATGATAAAATTACGCTCTTATACATTCGAAATGTTAGCACTTCATATTTTGTAATACATGTACTAATATGTACCACACTATGTTGAACATTATCAGCAATACGATTATATAATGAAATAATAAATTGATTATGTAGTCTAAAATATATTCCTCTGTCTTAACCATGTTCAATCTTGCAACGGATTAATGTTTATATGTTTTTAATAAAAAAATATTTCATTTTACAATTCATTTTTACAATGGACTGACTATTTGGAAAAGACGAAATTCCATGTATAAAAAGTTGAGCCAACAAAAGGACATATTGTGGATAAAGAGGTGTGTAAAATGTTCTTCGCTTATATGCAATAATATACCACCAGAGTAATTTAATATAGAAGGTGATTATAAATATGGATATGATAATCGTTTAATAAGAGTATTGTTTAGGACGATCAATATCATTGTCCTGTAGTGCTGCTGCTGCTTATGATGATGATGATGGTGATAATGTGGATGATGATGAATGATGATGATAATGATACTTATAATGAGAATACTTCCGATGAAGAAAACGATGATGGTAATGGTAGAGAAAAATGTTGTGCACGTGCCGATGGGGATGATGGTGGTTATGAATATATACATTAATAATTGTAAGTGATGGTTGATGATAGGGGTGATAATAGATACGGGGTTTGTGATGTAGTTAAGTGGGTGATAGTAATAGTGAAGATACAACTAATCATTGAAAGTGGATCATAGCGTTTATGAGTATACAATGAAATTCAAAGATCAATAATTTCAATTAAAATATTGTTAAAGGGGTAGTATAGTTTTGGCTGAACTTTAGTAACCAAACCTGGACAGTAACATTATAAACTAAGAGTTATATCCTCCATGCTCGAAAGGTATACAAAATTACAAACAACTATAAAGCCCGTTATCATTCACAAATAGCCATTAAAACACAAGAGGGCGCTTTCTAAAAAGGCATTGGTTTCAACCATTTTTAATACAAAATTATGCATGTGATGTTTTATTGAAATAATGATTAAATAGAGAGAGCATCAACAAGTATTTAAAAAACGCAATTGAAAATTTTTGAAAAAGTGCAGGCATTTTTGTAATTAAAAAAAAATTAATCATCTTATTCTTTGGGGCCCAAATAATTATAAGATCCGATATATTTATTTATATTTCAGCCGTTTCTGGGTCGATTTTGACCACATAAAGTATTTTCTGCCAATAAATTTACATGTTCTCTTAAATTCGACACTCAGTATTTCATTACCTCACAAACAAATTGTGATGTGCAGCGCCCTCTCTACCAAAACTAAACTACCCCTTTAAGAATATGTATTTCTGACGTAATGTAAATATTGTCATTATCATCAAAGTTCAAACTTATTGTAATGTAACCTAAATATATATATACATTAAACTTTGTATATTTCGTATTATTCGTAACTAGTAATTCTCCTCTTCGACTTGAGAGTACCATATAGAGAATCTGCCAAATAATTGCTCGTGAATACGATCATTCTGAAATTAAGGCTGAGCAGTCAGTTATACTCGACATGTATAAATTTGTAGAGAAATATCTGTGTTGAGCAAAACGCATTCATTGATGTACGCACTGGATCATTGTCTGTTCATATGCATATTGTTAAGAAAATAAAGTTTATCTTAATATATTATCTGGTTATGGTCAGTTGATTGTATTTTTGAATATAAATATTGCTATTATACTTGAATATGTGATATACGTAAGATGATGATGATGATGATAATGATGGTGATGGTGATGATAATGATGGTAATGATGAAAATGATGATGATGATGATGATGATGATGATGATGATGATGATGATGATGATAATGATGAAAATGATGATGATGATGCTGATGGTGCTGATAAAATAATGATGGTGATGATGATGATCACGATGTTAACAATGATGATGATAATGAAGATGATGATGATGCTTAGGATAATGATGATGATGATGATCACGATGCTAACAATGATGATGATAATGAAGATGATGATGATGATAATGATGTTGATGATGTTGATAAAATAATGATGATGATGTTGATGATGATCACGATGCTAACAATGATGATGATAATGAAGATGATGCTGCTTATGATGCATATGATAATGATGATCATGATCATGCTGATGATAATGATGATGTTGACAATGATGATAATGAAGATGATGTTGATGATAATGACGAAGATGATGATGACGATGATAATAATGATAATGACGATGATAATGATGATGATGCTGACAATGATGATAATGAAGATGATGCTGATGATAATGATGGTGATGATGATAATGATGATGATATGATGCTGATGATGATCATGCTGCTGCTGCTGTTGATGATGATGATAATGATAATGAAGATGACGATGATGCTTATGATGCATATGATAATGATGATGTAGTTGAAGCTGATAATGATCATCGTTGGTGACGAGGTTGATGATGATGGCAATGATGATGACAATGCTGTTGATGATGATTGTAAAAAGGTTGAGGACGAAAATAATAACGGTGGTGATGATAATGATGATGATGACGAAGATGTTGTAGATGAACACAACGATAATGATAATTGATTGAGCGATGCTAGTGCTTGATGATTGATGATGTAGTTGAAGCTGATAATGATCATCGATCATCGATCATCGATGGTGACGAGGTTGATGATGATGGCAATGATCATGACAATGCTGTTGATGATGATTGTAAAAAGGTTGAGGACGAAAAGAATAACGGTGGTGATGATAATGCCCATTGTTCACAGCTTATGATGATGATGATGATGATGATGATGATGATGATGATGGAGATGGTGATGAGCATATTAGCGCTGAAGGCTAATTAACACCTAGTCTAGTTCCAGACTCTCGGAATAAACTCCGGCACCCCGAAGATCGCTGCATACATCAGTAAATGCTGCCGGTTTAGCGAGATTAGTGATGTGTGCAGCGATTAGTGATGTATGCAGCGATCTTCGGGGTGTCGGAGTTTATTCCGAGAGTCTAGAACTAGACTATTTAACACCCAACAAGTACCAAGGTAAGATCATGGCTATGATGATATTGATGACGACAATAATGGTGGAAGGTATGATGATGATGTTGACAAAGGTAGTAATGATGAAGATTCTGTGATGATTATGGGCAAACGTGAATTCATGATGATGACGGTGATTGTATTAAATTAATCATCGTTTGCGACAATGGTAGAGGCGCTGACGAAGCTGGTAACGATCGTAGTGGTGATGTTAATGTACATCATGAAGTTAATGGCGGTGACGATGACGAAGATGATGATTATGACGTCAACGACAACGATAATGATGTTGGTGATGCTGGTGATGACCACGCCGTAATGATGTTCGTGAGGATGATGATGTTGATGGCATGGATAATCGTAACGATGATATGGTTGATGATGATGACGCCGATAATGGTGGTGATGATCATGACGGTGATGATAATAAAGATGATAATAATGGTGATAAATTTGATGAAGATGCCGTTGAAGATTTCGATTATGATAATGCCAGTAGATCACGGTAATGATGACAATGATGACGATAGTACTGATAGCGAAGATAATGATGAAGATATTGATTAGTCATGATGATGAAGATATTGATTAGTCATGATGATGAATATTTGGTTGATGATGATGGTCACCGTATATTGCCATGATGATGATGATGATGATGGTGATGATGATATCATCGTTCATGACAATGATAGGGATGATCATGATGACAATGATAATACCGGTAACGTGATGGTGATGATAATGATGTGATGATGGTAATAATAATCATGGTGGTCAAGGTTATGATATTGATGATGATTTTGAATGTTGTATAATATCTTGGCTACACCCTCCCCCATCTCTCCACCCAAGACTTGTCCCATTCTCTGTTCATACATAATTAAAACCCTAAAACCAACGAGGTAACATATAGTGCTTTATATTACCTTATTCAGACCTCACCATAACCATTCATGTAACATGGCTATGCCCTCCCACAGCTCTTCGCCCAAGACTTGACCCATTCATTGGTTGGTCCCTGACATAATTTTGTAAGGAATGAAACAGCTGGGGCCAGCAGGCCACCACTTCTCAGATGTCAATTGATAATCAATAAATGAATAAATGAAAAATCACTACCTTTCATTTTATCAAATTGTTTGTATTGCTATTATACTCCAATAACATACTGTTATTGCTATATATTTCCTACTCATCGGTTTTTCAGAAATTAAGCGGCTGGTGCCAGGAGGCCACCACGTCTCGGATGTCCATTGATAATCAATAAATCGAGATACATAGGTCCCTTACCTTGCCCCTGCCGTTTAAGTATTTTATTTAATTTTTTGTATTGCTTTATACTCCAATAAAATACATTTATTGGTATATTTTTCCTTGATATCGTTTTTAAATGAATGAAACGGCTGGGGCTAGAAGGACACCACTTCTCAGATGTCAATTGATAATCAATCAATCGAAATACATAGGTCCCTACCTGGCCCCAGTCGTATAAGTATTTTATATAATTGTTGGTATTGCTATATACTCCAATAGAGTGGTGAAGTGTGATGTCATCAAAAATCTATTTTTCTAATTTTCAAATTTGAACTTCATTTTCCGAAAGAGCATCAAAAATAATGTCCAAATACCCAAAAGTCAATAGAATATGGTATGTATTTGCTGAGATATGCCCATCCGAAAGACTTTTACTTCAATGGGCAATCAGTGTTATAGTGCTCTGGTTCATAAAGTTATGAACCAGACCACTATAACACTGATTGCCTATTGACAAAAAATTAATTCGGATGGGCATATCTCAGGCAATACTGAACATATTCAATCGATTTTTGGTATTTAGACATTATTTTGTATGCTCTTTTGGAAAATGAAGTTCAAATTTGAAAATTCAAAAAAACGATTTTTATGACGTCATGGCTTAGAACTGTACTCTATAGAATGCATCTATTGCTATATATTTCTTTAACATCGGTTTTAAAGCAATGAAACGGCTGGAGCCAGGAGGCCACCACTTCTCAGATGTCAATCGATAATCAATAAATGGAAATACATAGGTCGCTACCTGGCCCCGGCGGTCTAAGTATTTTATATCATTTTTTATATTGCTATATACTCAAATAACATACATCTATTGATATATATTTCCTTGTCATCGGTTTTAAAGCAATGAAACGGCTGGGGCCAGCAGGCCACTACTTCTCAGATGTCAATTGATAATCAATAAATGAAAATACATAGGTCCATACCTGGCCCCAGCCGTCTTAGTATTTTATTTAATTTTTTGTATTGCTATATACTCAAATACAATACATCTATTGCTATACATTTCTTTGTCATCGGTTTTAAAGCCATGAAACGGCTGGGGCCAGCAGGCCACTACTTCTCAGTTGTCAATTGATAATCCATAAATGAAAATACATAGGTCCCTACCTGGCCCCAGCCGTCTTAGTATTTTATTTTATTTTTTGTATTGCTATATACTCCAATAATATACATCTATTTCTATATATTTCCTTGTCATCGGTTTTAAAGCAATGAAACGGCTGGGGCCAGCAGGCAAACAATTCTCAGATGTCAATTGATAATCAATAAATGGAAATACATAAGTCCCTACCTGGCCCCGGCGGTCTAAGTATTTTATATCATTTTTTATATTGCTATAGTCAAATAACATACATCTATTGGTATATATTTCCTTGTCATCGGTTTTAAAGCAATGAAACGGCTGGGGCCAGCAGGCCACTTCTTCTCAGATGTCAATTGATAATCAATAAATGGAAATACATAGGTCCATACCTGGCCCCAGCCGTCTTAGTATTTTAATTGATTTTTTTTATTGCTATATACTCCAATGATATACATCTATTTCTATATATTTCCTTGTCATCGGTTTTAAAGCAATAAAACGGCTGGGGCCATGAGCCCACCACTTCTCAGATGTCAATCGATAATCAATAAATGAAAATACATAAGTCCCTACCTGGCCCCGGCGGTCTAAGTATTTTTTATCATTTTTTATATTGCTATATACTCAAATAACATACATCTATTGATATATATTTCCTTGTCATCGGTTTTAAAGCAATGAAACGGCTGGGGCCAGCAGGGCAAACAATTCTCAGATGTCAATTGATAATCAATAAATGGAAATACATAGGTCCATACCTGGCCCCAGCCGTCTTAGTATTTTATTTAATTTTTTGTATTGCTATATACTCAAATACAATACATCTATTGCTATACATTTCTTTGTCATCGGTTTTAAAGCCATGAAATGGCTGGGGCCAGCAGGCCACTACTTCTCAGATGTCAATTGATAATCAATAAATGAAAATACATAGCTCCATACCTGGCCCCAGCCGTCTTAGTATTTTATTTAATTTTTTGAATTGCTATATACTCCAATAATATACATCTATTTCTATATATTTCCTTGTCATCGGCTTTAAAGCCATGAAACGGCTGGGGCCAGCATGCCACTACTTCTCAGATGTCAATTGATAATCAATAAATGAAAATACATAGGTCCCTACCTGGCCCCAGCCGTCTTAGTATTTTATTTAATTTTTTGTATTGCTATATATACTCCAATAATATACATCTATTTCTATATATTTCCTTGTCATCGGTTTTAAAGCAATAAAACGGCTGGGGCCATGAGCCCACCACTTCTAAGATGTCAATCGACAATCAATAAATGAAAATACTTAGGTCCCTACCTGGCACCGACCGTCTAAGTATTTTATTTAAATGTTTGTAGTGCTATATACTCAATATTAATATATACTGCTTTATATTTCCTTATCCAGACCTACCCCCCCCCCCCCCCCCCCCCCCTTGGCCATCCATGAAACCTTGTTATGCCCTCCCCCTTCCCCCCTCCTCCCGTAATCTGTTCATATTTAATAAAAAACCCTAAAACCAAGGAGGTAATATATACTGCTTTATATTCCCTTGTCCAGACCTACCCCCCCCCCCCCCCCTTGGCTCGCCCTAGCCATATTTCCTTATCCAGACCTACCCCCCCCCCCTTGGCCATCCATGAAACCTTGTTATGCCCTCCCCCTTCCCCCCTCCTCCCGTAATCTGTTCATATTTAATAAAAAAAAACTAAAACCAAGGAGGTAATATAATATATACTGCTTTATATTCCCTTGTCCAGACCTACCCCCCCCCCCCCCCTTGGCTCGCCCTAGGGTGGTTTCAATAGCCACTGTGCCACTTTAAACCCGTGCGCGCGCGCGCGTTCATGCATGCATGCAGGACTTGTAATGCACATTCGGACCATTGACTGAAGTTAGCGAACAAAAATAATTTAGCGCCCTATAGTGAAGGATAACCCAATTTCCTATATGTTGCGTGTAAATGGTCCAGTCAACTGGACCAATTTACTAGTAGATGTGGTATAGACCTACTTGGTATACTTCGTAGATTAACCCTCTTTTCCTACGAGAACGGCTTCTCATACTTCAGTTGGCGCAGACACCACATCTACAAAGTAAATGGTTCACTCAGGTGTGTGGCAGACACCGCGCACCGTCTTTTCAAATTTCAGGTAATCAGTTTGACTTTGAGATGAAAGCATACCCATACAAGATTACCTTGGGCTTATTAATATGGATATATGTTGCTTTGGTATTCATTTATATTCCCAAAATGTGTTTTTTGGGGATCATTTTCCAAAAAAAACAGTTTTTTTTTGTTTTGTTTTTTAGCCGATCATATCCGATCCGATCTGCGATCCGATTTCGATGATCAATAAAATTTTGCCGATCCGATCAATCGATCAGATCATCAAGGTCAGTTACATGATTTGTGAACAAGTCTGAAAACCGCAGCACTACAAATGTAAAAGAGACCATGAAAACGATAGATTTGTCGATCCAAAGCAAGCAAGCCGAGCTAAGCAGCTGGCAAATTAAGCGGTAGGTATGCTGGACATCACGGGAGTCCAGCCCACCCCCGGCACCAGCTTGACCAGACAGCTTCGCACATGCACACATAGATCGACAAATCTATCGCTTTCATGGCCTTTTTGACATTATTATTGTTATTTTCACTGTCGGCATTCTAGCGATAGACGCGACCGATACGCGGTGCCTTAAGAGGCAAGAACACCGTAGCTCTACAGTAAAAGTTACTTACGGAAAATCATTTTTTTTTGCACATAAAACACAACATATTTAGTATTTTGAGCGACATTTGTAGCCCTATCAATACATTTAGGGCTGCTATAATACTTTAACTCACCGATCTCGTGTGTCACTATACATGTCATTCTATAATTACGGCGAATTGTGAGATTTCCCACAATTTTCCATCACTCTTCGTCGGTCTTTCGCCGTTCAAACTGCCGTTATCGTACACAGATGCAATAATTACGGTATCGCTAGCGTGCACACAAAAAAAAAAAAAAAAAAAAAACGACGCAAAATTAAAATGAGTTATTTGACTTGACAAACTGTTACCGCTACATTTTTAGCAAATAATTGTGGGCCAGTGATTCCAATAATTATTCGGTAGCGGTAACAGTTTGTCAAGTCAAATAACTCATTTAAATTTTGCGTCGTTTTTTTTTTTTTTTTTTTTTGTGTGCACGCTAGCGATACCGTAATTATTGCATCTGTGTACGATAACGGCAGTTTGAACGGCGAAAGACCGACGAAGAGTGATGGAAAATTGTGGAAAATCTCACAATTCGCCGTAATTATAGAATGACATGTATAGTGACACACGAGATCGGTGAGTTAAAGTATTATAGCAGCCCTAAATGTATTGATAGGGCTACAAATGTCGCTCAAAATACTAAATATGTTGTGTTTTATGTGCAAAAAAAAATGATTTTCCGTAAGTAACTTTTACTGTAGAGCTACGGTGTTCTTGCCTCTTAAGGCACCGCGTATCGGTCGCGTCTATCGCTAGAATGCCGACAGTGAAAATAACAATAATAATCAAAAAGGCCATGAAAGCGATAGATTTGTCGATCTAATGCACACACACACATCTGAATGGCCGGTCTAAAAATCGAATAGGTCTACTATTACTACCAGATAGGCATGATCTTTGCTGAAATTACTTATTTCAGGAAAATTGACTCACCTGGGCTATAGTTTCATTTGTGCAATCATCTTGCTACTTGATATGGTTGTAAAACTTGAATGAAACTCCGTTGTAAATTTCGTCAGCTGCAGGTAAACAGGTCAAATGTTTGTTTGGTAGAGCCTGCATTGTTAAGGACGTTCCCCCAGTTATGTTTGTGCGCATCCGAACTGCGCAGGTTGGTCAGATGACGCATGAATGGCTTTGCTTTGTGACGTATGAAAACGTTTACGCACCTCTGCTTCAAATCATAATTTGACTTTTTACACTCACTATTTTGTTTATAATATTTTTTCAAGGTGATGTATTTCATTATGAATGCAACAAAGAAACATTTCCTTTTCATTTTCGGGATCAAATACTGCCAATTTGATAATAGTGTTAAGTCAGCGAAATGTTTTCCAATTTGAGGATTGCCCGATCATTTGCATTTCAAGGTTTCGTGTGAGAAAACAACTATACATTGAATTGCAACAAATTTGGGCACAAATTGTGCAGATATTTTTTCTCTTACTTTTGACTCGTGTTAAACATTTTCAATGATACTAAGCATGATTTGTCCAAGAATTGTTTTTACACCGGTGAAACTCTATCAGTGGGTTAATTACCCCCGTTTCAGGGTTCTGTTTCTTTTTTCTATGTTTCATTCTTTTTTTGGGACGCAAAGTACATCGCGACAGTTTACAGCATATCAACCACTGCAACAACAAACAAATGCAATCTACAATCAACACTATTATAGATCAAGAATTATTTTTTCATTGGGAGGGCAGACTAATATGTTACAACTCACCTTTCCTGATTTGTCTTCCTCCAGTAGGCCTATCACTTTTTCCACAATTATGTCAAGTTTGGCGAAAGAACCTGTCCGGCGGTGTGGAGTTTAACACACAAAATACCACATGGGGGCGCTGCAAGTAAAACACACAAAAAAAAAACACCAACACATGGACCGTCCTTTGTGAATATTTCCCCACCCTATCACGGCAATTTTGGCAAGTTGTGTGAAAGTGACATGGGTTTTGAATGTACAACATAGGTTTTATGAACCCACCCCATCATTGCATCCCTGGATAGGTTCCCGACAAGATTTTGTGGTCTTACGATGTTTTCTGCCGCATGGGGGCGCTGCTAGCACAAAAACGAGCACACGAACCCCCCATTTTTATAGTTTTTCTGTATTCAGTAACCCTTTCTCTATAATTTTGGCAAGTTTCGTAAAAGTGACATGGGTTTTGAATGTACAGCATAAGTTTTATGAACCCACCCCATTAGTGCATCAATGGATAGGTTCCAGACCAGATTTTGTGGTCTTACGATGTTTTCTGCCGCATGGGGGCGCTGCTAGCACAAAAACGAGCACACGAACCCCCCATTTTTATAGTTTTGTCTGTATTCAGTAACCCTTTCTCTATAATTTTGGCAAGTTTCGTAAAAGTGACATGGGTTTTGAATGTACAGCATAAGTTTTATGAACCCACCCCATTAGTGCATCAATGGATAGGTTCCAGACCAGATTTTGTGGTCTTACGATGTTTTCTGCCACATGGGGGCGCTGCTAGCACAAAAAACGAGCACACGAACCCCCCATTTTTATAGTTTTTTCTGTATTCAGTAACCCTTTCTCTATAATTTTGGCAAGTTTCGTAAAAGTGACATGGGTTTTGAATGTACAGCATAAGTTTTATGAACCTTGCCCATTATCCCACCCCTAACAGAAAACGTCCCTGAGAAGGATTTTTAGGATATTGGTGTTTTCTGCCGCGTGAGGGCGCTGCTAGCAAGATTGAGAGCATACACCCCCAACTTTAAATTTGTTTTCCTCGTTTTGGATACCTTTCTCTACAATTCTCCCAAGTTTGGAGAAAATTACGTGGATTTTGAAAGAATTATGGGGATTTAAGTTTGCTATTGGACATTTTGTTGCCTATATGATCATGGCCTTGATCCTGTAACGCTATCATTCTATACTGGACGTCAGATTGCCATATTCTTCAGAGTCCCGTAGAAGAAAAACAAGCACACGAACCTATGGTTTTATTTGCATATTTGGGCTTCGGATGGGTCAAAGTTACGGTATGGAAAGTTTGAAGAAACTGACATGGACTTCACTTTAACTGGGGAACGTCCATACATACATCGTACGATAATTATAATGTATTAAATGCAACGAAAGGTGGCGCTATTCTCTTTGTTTTTGTTTTGTTCACAGAAATGCAATATCATAATTTGTAAAAGATCAAGAAGAAGAAGTTTTTCAGAACCGATTTTGATCAAACGAAGTTGATTCTGCCCTGATTCTCTTACACTTATTTTTTCATTACCTCACCAAAAAAAAAAATTCTCGGAACGCTCGTCTAATCATTCTGTGCATCCCATAGGGTGGACGTAACAATCGTTTAACTCACATCCGAGGCGTTGGAATACACATTTCCACGGAAGCAGGACAAGTTTTGTAAAAAATTATATTATATAAAATGTTGTAAGCTCTAATGGAAAACCACTCCTGTTAAAGTCGGAGATGCTACAATTATTGTTGCAGCAGTGGCATAGCATGGTAGGAATGAGTTGTTTTTTTGGGGGGGGGGGGGGCGGGGGGAGGGGGGTGGGGGCAAGCGTATTATTGGGGGAACAGTTTATTTACACGTATATATTCTTTATTTTTCACAAGTATTATTCTTTTGTTTTTATCAGATTTGGGGGGGGGCACTTTATTGAAGGATTGGCTACACATTCAGCGCAAAGTTCCATATTATGTATTGATGTATTGGTATGTTTTTTAATTTATTTATTGATTATTTATTTATCTGTTCGTTTATTTGTGTACTTATGTTTATTATTTGTTGTCAGTGTTTTTGTTTATTTGATATTTATATATTATTTATTTATTTAATTATTTATTCAAGTTTTTTTTTTTTTTTTTTTTTTAAATCTAAGTTGCAATTCGGGGACATAATATCTTCACTCTTGACATAATGGGGGTGTTTCACTAAGATCCTAAATTGAACTGAACTCTAAGTTGGACTTAACAATTAATGGAAAGCCATTAGTTACTTTGAAATATTGTTGAAAAGGTTATTTTTAAAGGCAAAAAATGTTGATTAAAATCATAAACATTTTTTCTATTATCACGGAGATTCCATGTTCTTGATGTAAAATTTAAGACAGTCATACTTGCGTTCTTGCTTTTGAAATTGTTTTTTTCTAAGGCTACAACTGGCTTTCCATAATAGGTCCAACTTAGAGTTCAACTAAGGATCTTTGTATGGGCTGGTGATTAATGAAATGTATTCGTGTTCACTACACAGGTATTATTTTATACTTTTCTTTCAGTTATCTTTCATTTCAGTAAAATACTTATGAGTATTACAATTTTGTGTAATTTTCAGTTAATGAATTGGTTGATCGAATCCCAATTACCATGATTACGGCCAAAATCAAGTATATTGCTTAAAATTGGATTGGATACTGACACATGATGTCAAACAATTAAGTTTACGGTCTTCGAACACACTCACACAGTCATCGAATAACTTGCCCAAATAAGCAAATATATTATATGCAGCTTTGTTTTATTCAATATAAGTTTAACTACGAGTAATACGCTAAAACATCATTACTATACAACAAAATAGGGCTATACCCAAATTAAATTAGGGGTCTCAGTCGATTAAAGTAAAAAAGTACAATGTCATTCAAAAACATACACACCGTATAATGAACTCGATTTTTTTCTTTCTCGAACATCCATGAAAATCGTTTCATCTGCAAATCACATTTTAGTAATTAAAAGATGTGCGAAAGAGGAAAGGGGGGCCTTGGATTTTTATAAGGGGACACAGGTTTTTGTTTTTACCTGACAAGCAACACCGTGCAACAAATGCTCGTCATCCGTTTAGGTGGTCGAAAATTATCATACTGTATAATTATACCTAATAAATGACATAATTTTGCCCGGAAGTGATACATTTACAAATTTCATGATTCAAGCCTAAAATTATGATTTTGTTTTATGGAAGTATGTATTTTTGGTGGTGGGGGGGGGGGGGGGCACAGGGGGAACACAATTGATGGGGGCACGGTTTTGACGGGTTACGGGTACTAAACAATCAAATTAATTGAAAATTCAAAAATAAAATTCAAATATAAATATAATAACAATTTCGTAGTTGACAATTGTAATATTCCAGAAAAAATGTTGTGGCTAATAAGCAATAACAATCTTAGGGCGATCGGCGGATGAATAACTGTATAATTAATTAACATAAGAGTATATTATACTTTTAAATCCAAATCCGTTGACTGAAATTACATCATACAATATCTTCGATATAGTGGATACACTGTGATTATCATATTCGACTAGGATAGTACAAACAAGGAGACGGGTACTAATAATAATTATTAACCCTATCAAACCCAAGAGGGGGGTGGGGGGGGGGGGGGGGGGGGGGGGCTCATTGAGCTTTCCATCACCGCTTCCACAGTTCTTGTTCGATTTGTTCGAGCCCCCCCCCCCCCCCCCCCCCCCCCCCCTTGGGCCTAGGAACGCCAAAATAGCTTGGGCTTGACAGGGTTAAAGAGGGGTAGTTGAGATTTGGTATATAAAGAGTGCAGTTTTGGTCAAACTGAATTTTAGTAACCAAAACCTGCACCATTACATGCTCGAAAGGTATACAAAATTACACACGACTAAGTAAAAAGCCTGTTATCATTCAAAAAGGGCCGTTAAAACTCAAGAGGGCGCTCTTTAAAAACTCATTGGTTTCAACCATTTTTAATTAAACAAATTATGCATGTGATGTTTTGTTACAATAATGATTAAATCGAGAGATCATCAACAACTATTTAAAACTTCTTTTGTAAAATTTTGAAAAAGTGTAAGCATCATCGAATAAACTTGGGGCCCCAGGTTTATTCCGATAAGATATAATGTATTAATATTTTAGCTGTTTCTGAACCGAATTTGATCAAATGAGGTTTATTCTGTCATTAAAATGTTATGCTCTTTCAAAGTTGACACTCAGTTTTTCATTACCTCACAATAAAAATTATTTCTCGAAGCGCCCTCTACCGTATACCAAAACTGAACTACCCCTTTAAATCTAATTGAAGGGTTCATATGCGAAAAAAAGATAAATCACATAGTCGTATTTTTTCCGATAAACATGATAAATGTTTCTTCATATAACACAACATATTATACTTTACTCATTGCATAGTGAAGGATAATTTTGAAAATATGATGAAAAGAATCACACATTTCCAATATTTTGATTGTTTTATCGGTTCTTATATATATTATGAACTCTTCAAAATGTTAAATATTATATAACATAAAATTACTGGAATATAGTGGATATACATTTCATTTATATACGACTAGGATAATAATACATGATGACTAATATATACTTGACAATTATTAACCCGTTCCCTACGAGTTTGTGAAATCCCCATAGAATTTGTACACAACCCACTCGGTTCCCGTGGTGAAGGGGTTAATAGACGAATATGAAATTAATATACAGAGAATGGAAATAGCGTGCTTATGTAGAAATTAAAAACAAATTGAATTTGTTTAGATACAATCATTCGGGCATTTGTAAAGATTTTTGTTGAAATGCGATACAAGTTTTAATCTTTTATGAAAAAATGCATATTTAAAAAGGGCTTTAGTTTTCTTATTTCTTTACCTAGCTTGTTACTTTCAGAGATTGTTCCCCACGTTCAGCTCCTTAAATTGAAAACAATCATTATTGGTGATATTGAGTTCCATTTTAATCACTATGGATGATAAAACCCTTAAAACGTATTTATATTGAAATCATGACAAATAAGCATTCATTTCTAAAAGGCAAGCATAAACATAAATCAGCCTAATACAATATGATCATGAATATATTCTAAATTCAAAGCGCTATATACACTATAGTCTATACGCAAATATTACATTTCAACAGAAGTTGATGAAACTCTACAAACCTTAAAAACCCTTTTCATGTGATATATACAGGTGTCGTGCATTTAAAGTCGTGCTCATGCAAAAAATTGATGTAGTGCGGTCATAAGCACTATTGATAAATACTTGAAAACAATAGCAATAGGAATTATGTTGCACAAGTATGTTTTCATGAAAAAGAACACATTTTTAGGCTTTTTCGTCATCATGGTCACATTATTTTTCTACAACAGATCTTTGAACGTGTGTTAAAACATATCGCTTGTTGTCACACTGATCTAGCGAGGCACAACTAAGCTTGTGCGCCTGAAAATTAAAAGGATCACCGTTTTTTCCAAGGTTACAATAACTTCATACGATTCCCTTTAAAATGAGGTATGTTGTTGCTCATAATAAGGTAGGAGGGGAAACAAAATGAAATATCGCGATATTTTTAGTGGTGCCATAGAAATAATTTGTTGATAATATATAAAATGTTATAATATTTTTAAAAATATATGAAGAAGAAATTAATAGAAAATCAATTGGCAACATCCGGGTATACATTACAATCTAAATTGATGGCTCTCGCCTGTCACTTATTGCGCATTTAACACACATTGCAGCTATCACATCAGACTAGTTGCCATAGTAACGGTTTATCAAATTAGCCTTCTATGGTGTATATGGATTCCTGGACCCCATGCCTTCCGAGGAAATCGCATTCAGCCATATACACCGCAAAAGTAAGAAGTAATGTGAGTTTCTATGAATTACATATACACATATTTATGCAATAAGGAGTTAGGATTATGTCACTGACCTTGAGTTGACCCCTATTGACCTCTAATACCCTTAGCAAAAATATATCGTTCATTATATTTTAGAATCTGATAGCTGGTATCACATTCCTTAGTCCGTGAACAAAAAACCCATGATGACTGGATGTCAAGAAATTTTACTTTTTGTCAACATTTCGTTCTTCAGTGGAATCCACTGTTTCTGCAGGATGTATTTGGCCATGTGTCACTTAAACGACGTTGCCATGGTAACGTGCAACTTTTGGGGTCTAAAATTCTACTTTTGAATATTTGCGATTTGTACCTTTACAATGATACCAAAAATTCCTGGCCACCAGAGGGCTGCAGCCAAATCGATTTTCCGACCTCGCAGCTCGTGGACACCGGTGGTGTATTTCGATGCTCGTGGACTATAAATAATGCGTGACACACGATTGGACCTCGATAAACTCGATGCCAATGCTGGCAACGGTCCAACTGGTGAAGGCGATAGCGACCATGGGCACGGTACGCATTGTGGTGTCGCAGTTGACCGTCTTGCTCCCGGGCTCAAGGGTGAAGGGTGCAGTCGAGCTAGAGCACTTTTGACGAACGACCTGATGGTTTGTAATTCCGGGAATCTGGTTAAAAAAACGTACGGAAAATAAGATTTATAATACTATTCATCAATCATACGTGGGATCATACGATATAAATCAAACGCAAAGGGATAGTAAAGTTCTGATGAGACTGAATTTTAGTAACTAATATGAGAACCACATCATTACAAACTAAACAGAGTGTCCCAGAAAAAAACGAAACCGGATTTCATGGCAGACATTTTCTGTCATAATGAATAATTTCTTTGGTGAGATATACATAAATGAAAAGCTGTTTCTCTTCTTTCATTTGATGTACAACTTATGGCATTCAATTCATGTATGACTGAATTAAAACAATAGAAATTGGTGTTACCAAAATTCCATTTGCACGCAGAAATTGCAAGTTTGGGTGAGTTTTTAGGGTAGTAAAGGTACTTATTTTGAACAAGGCGATAGCCATAATGTGTCTCGCCCGATTGCGCGCAGTCATGAAATTTGGTTACAAACAGATGCAGGATTGGAAAGTTATCAACCATTACAGAGTCTTGCAGGTAAACTTTAAAATTTGACCTCATTTGACCTTTGACCTACATATGTAACCTTTGACCCCAGAATATCATGGAGGCCAATATACAGAGTGAGTCAGAAAAAATGTCCCATCTTTTAAAAGTTGCCTTGTTTGAAGTATGAACATATAATCATAGGTTTTATGATATGTCTTGGTAAAGTTATCCTCCCAGCATATTTTGGTACCCTTTACATTTAAGTCTCTACACGCATGACTGAACAAAAGACAATCTTTAGAATACTGCAAAATCTCATTTGCGCCAAGTGGTTGGTTGAGTGAAAAGACAGTGTTTGAACAAAGACAGTCAGACAGAAACACAGAAACACACACACACACACACGCAGAGTAAAAACATTTTCATAATGAAGTGTTAACATTTCCCCTTTTCTGACTAAAATCATTGATTTTTAACAAGATCACTGAATATTTAAGCGGCAATCTTTCCCCTAACACATTCACCACCACCACCACCACCACCATCATCATCATCATCATCATCATCAAGTGCACATGATTCCAATGTGCTATCTCAATACGCTGGTAAACACTAAACATTAATCTCGTTTATGTCTTTTGTTGGTTAACAATGGCAATTTACAATGGATATCTCTGCTTTTGTTGTTGTTGTCACCAAATGGCTTGCCTGATTTGGCAGCAGTTAATTATGTTGAGCCCTGCTTGAGTAAGACAAGTACTGGAATTATGGTTCGTCCTCCGCAACAGAGATAATTTTTAGTCACTAAGTATGCAAGATCTTAGAGTGTAACATACGTTGTGCAAGGGTTATGCCGCCGTTATCCCAATGTTCGGTGTCCCAGCACTAACAAATATAAATTCTTTCACAATTTGTTTTATTCCTCGCCCAGCCGCTTGGCGCAAGTGTGATTTTGCAGTTTTCTAAATATTGTCTGATGTTCAGTCATGTGTGCAGAGATTCAAATGAAAAGGGTACCGAAATATGCTGGGAGGATAACTCTACCAAGACATATCATAAAACACATGATTAAATGTTCATACTTTAACAAGACAACTTTTAAAGATGGGACATTTTTTCTGACTCACTCTGTAGGACATCTACCAATCGAGTTTGGTTACAAACAGATGTATAGGGTTGGAAAGTTATCAGCCCTAATATACTCTTACCCACAAAACTTCACATTGACCCTCATTTGACCTTTGACCTACTTATGTGACCTTTGACCCCAGCATATCATGGAGGCCGGTATATGGCATCTACCAATCAAGTTTGGTTACAAACAGATGCAGGGTTGGAAAGTTATCGACCCTAATAGAATCTTACCCCAAAAACTTCATATTGACCCTCATTTGACCTTTCACCTACTTATGTGACCTTTGACCCCAGCATATCATGGAGGCCGGTATAGGGCATCTACCAATCAAGTTTGGTTACAATCAGATGCAGGGTTGTAAAGTAATCAACCCTAATAGACTCTTACCCCAAAACTTTCACATTTGACCTCATTTGACCTTTGACCTACTTGTGTGACCTTTGACCCCAGCATATCATTTGACACTCCTGACGACGGATAGTCAACCTATTCGAAACGTCGAGCCCCTCCTACCATCCACCCTCTCCTCGCAATACCAACAGTCCTTTCCAGGACTATTCCAACAGTCCTTTCTTGGACTACTGTACCAACTGTCCTTTTTAGGACTCTCCTAGAAAGAATACCAACAGTCCTTTTCAGGACTATCCCAACAGTCCTTTCTAGGACTACCAACAGTCCTTTCTAGGACTACCAACAGTCTTTTCTAGGACTACCAACAGTTCTTTTTAGGACGAATACCACAGTCCTTTTCAGGACTACACCAACATTAGTTTCTAGGACTACCAACAGTCCTTTCTAGGACTACCATAGTCCTTTTATGGACTCACCAATCCACCCATCTCACATGGTGCAACCGCAAACCAAATTATATACACCACCATGGAAACCGATACTTACAAGCAACATTTAAAGGTGAATTAACCCTTATCCTTTTGGCTTATATACTGGATGTGAGGAGAGCATAACTACTATCATTGCTAGTCACTTATTTCCTCATGAATATTCCCGATTACAAAAATAATCAATATTTTATGGACCACTGTCGTCTGCTTTCAATGCCCATAGGAGGCGGCCATTTCTTCAACTACTCGCGGTGAAATGACGTGGCAGGCGGAGAACACAATAGCATTATCTAACCCGCTATTGTGTTCTCCGCCTGACACGTCATTTCACCGCGAGAAGTTGAAGAAATGGCCGCCTCCTGTTGGCATTGAAAGCAGACGACAGTGGGCCATAACATATTGATTCTTTTCATTATTGGGAATATTCATGAGGAAATAAGTGACTATAGAAATGACAAGAGTTATGCTCTCATCACATCCAGTAAGTCAAAAGTATAAGGGTTAATTCCCCTTTAATATCAATCTAATATATAACCGAAATAATATAGGCGTGTATCATAACATATTTGGGGAGCAGCCAACTTGGATTTGATCTGTTGCCCCCCCCCCCCCCCCCCCCCCAAAAAAAAAAAAACCTTGGAAATGTGGTATTACTTGTCTGTTTTACTTTCCCGGTTCCCAATATACTCGATTTGGGGGAATATGCAAATTAGGTAAAATACCTAATTATGCAAATAATATGCATTGCCAGAGGTTGCCACGATGGCAACTAATCTTTGATATCTTAAATACATACTTAGAACATAACTGACAAATAATAATCCGGAATTGTTGCTTATTAGGGGCTGTAGCCACTGAAAATCAATAATATTCATAAATATGCAAATTAGGGGCAGCCATCTTGGATTTCTGGGTGTTCCCATACGGCACTTACAAACGAGCACCGGAAATGGAATCCTTGCCCCAAAATACCCTTGAATACTTTTTTTTGTTATCAATATTGTACTATTTCTAGATAGAAAATTATCCCTGACCTTTTTTCACAAATATGCAAATTAGCTAATTAACTTTATAATGCTTATATAAAAAAAAAATTGCCCAATGTTGCCAAGGTGGCAACAAAGCTGAAATTTCTTCTTAACCTTTCTAGAATATGAATCAATAAAAAAAACGTTGGACTAAAGAACGTTTCCAGGTCTAATAGAACCGTGGGCCAGGCCCGGTCACGGACCCCCGAGTATGATTGGGCGGTGCAGAGAGATCGATTAGCACCGCGCTACAGTTATGTAGCACGTGAACGAAATTACAGACGGGCGAAGGATCATGAATGGACGATACAAGAAGTCGCGTGTTTTATTATTTGGAGGTATTTATATCCATTTATAACTCCACGAAAGGAGGTTTCAAGACCTAACTGCTTCAGGCAAGCTGGTAAATGACATTTTCTTTCATATAAGACAATAACCTCGCAACTTCAAAAATTTGGCTTGCAAAAGGCGGACTGTCCCTTAAAGGTACCGTTGAGTATTGGTATTTCCCGAAGTGCCCCCCCGATATTTTTTTGTGAGATAATGAAAAAACTGACTGTCAAATTTGAAAGAACATACAATTTTAATGACAGAATAAACTTTATTTGATCAAAATCGGTTCAGAAACGGCTGAAATATTCATCAGTATATTTTTATTCAAAAGATTCTTCACCGGCAATTACTGGGGGATATTTAGATTTTTTAGAAAGAAAAAAAAAAAAAAAAATGCTTAAAGACTACTTGGAAAAAAATCTGAATAGGTTTTTAAAAAGTAATTGAATTGAATTGAATTGAAATTTCATTTCATTTATTCATTTAACCATTATAAAAACAACAACAATATACAAGTTGTACAAAGTAATTGATAAAAACAAATAATGGTTAGGACCCCTAAGAAGCAATAGATGCTTATAATCGGGGCCCTACACAACAACAATAAATACAATTATAACAAAAATCATAGTCATAAACAGTAAAATAATAACAATATATGTACATATATACAAGAGTACAGCATATTGCAATTAAACACATCATGCACTCACATAACCACACACACATCCATGCACACACTTATACAAAGGTATACAAAAGGATACAAAGGTAAAGTCGTTGATGATATCTCTATTGATCTGAATCATTATTTTAACAAAAGATTAAATGCACAATTTGGTATGAAAAATGGCTAAAACCAGTGATTTTTTTAATAGCGCCCTTTTGAGTTGTAACGGCTCTTTTTGAATGATAACAGGGGTTTTACTTAGTCGTTTGTAATTGCGTATACTTTTCGAGCATGGTGAAATTATAACTATTACTTTGTACCGTAATGGTGCAGGTTTTGGTTACTAAAGTTAAGTTTGACCAATACTCAACTATCCCTTTAACTATGATGATTGTGAGTAAGAACATCTATACTTACATTGACCACCTGCGCTATATTGTTAGCAAAGTTGTGAGCGAATACAAGTGGCCATGGTGTCGTCACATCGTTCGTCGGACAAACCAACTGCAATGACGACGGATCGACGACATCTCGCTTCGTGATACCCCCGCCATATGCAGCCTCCAATGGCAATGATGCTGATGGTTCATATTTTCGAAGATTCACTTTCGGGAGGAAGAAATGTCCGAATTTGGAACAGATACTCTTTATCTGTTCCGCTGTAAACCCAGTGACTATGGGATCTTGGTATTCGTCGAGTTGCTCTTGGCTCATTTCACTCAGGCTCGCTATTAGTTCTGCTGCATTTGCGATCTGGTGTTGCTGCGCCTTCGTAAGTCGGATCGTCTGTGATGGCGCCAGTGCTTTGCAATATGAAGACGGAGCAGGACGCAGAACAAGAGGAACAAGATTAGCGACTGCGCCTTCGAAAAACAACAGAGCAACTACAAGCAAAGGCATGCCGAAAGCTGAACTGCATCGCTTGCTGGTTGTAGATGGTTTTACTATTTTAGGAGTCATCTTGCATCGGAGATTTATAGCAGACCTGTACCACGTAGAGGTGTCACGAATGTATCTTCTGTCTCATGCATCGTGTCGATCGTATTTATAGCGCAGGAACGTAAGCTGAAATGAAGCACCGCCCATTGTGGCGCAGCTACGTGGGGGCCGGGGGCGTATATTTTTGTTAGCCATTTTCGCCCAAAGCGCGCCCAAAGCGCGCTGGTAAGCCAAGACTAGCGCCTGCTGTATGCGACTAGCGCCTGCTGAACTATGCATCAAAATCCTAGCCATTTTCTCAATAAAATCGTAGTTTCACACACCATGATGACTGTGAGTGTATTGTATCTACGCCTAGATGAATATTCCTAGTCTCATCGTCGTGGTCGTCGTCCGCATCGAGATCGGCCACTAATTAATGGCCCGGGGGGTCTGTCCTCATCGAAAGGGGGGTATCATGCGTGACCAAGAAAACGAGTAATTAGGGTGGTTTTTTACGATCAGGCGAGATACTCGAGTATCTCGTTTAGGGTCTCAAAATCAGGAAAAAGGGTATCTTTTTTAGGCTGATGAATTACTCGTTTAGGGTCTCAAAAAGATGAATTACTCGTTTAGGGTCTCAAAAACTCAGCTTACTTGCTTAGGGTATCAAAAATAGTTATAACTTGCTTTTAATAGGGGTTTACAAAAAAAAAGATTACTTGCTTAGGGTATCAAATATAGTTATAACATGCTTAGAGGTTTACAAAAAATTGATTACTTGCTTGGTCACCCTCGCCCTTGGACTTGTCTTAGCAGAGTCGCAGTGTTTGATACATAGAAATTGTATCGCATACAGCAGGCGCTAGTCTTGGCTTACCAGCGCGCTTTGGGCGAAAATGGCTAAACAGTGGTGTAAACAAAATATACGCGGGCCGCGTGGGGGGGGGGGGGGGGTATAAATAATACAATAATCAACACAATGAAACATGGACAATTCATTGTATACACTATAAGACACTAAATAAGATACTGAAAGTTTGATCACGATCGGTCAAGGAATAAGAAAACCATGGCTCTTAGGAATGGCCATTTATTTATACGAGTGCATGACTCAAATTGGCAACACACTCTGGTCTGGCAAATTTGTTGACAACTCTTCATACGTTTTGTACACAAAATGTAAAATTTCTAAAAAATTCTCAAAATATTGACCCTTCATTTGAATTCAAGATATGTTTTGTAGAATACATTTATACACAACGTATCACTATAGTTTGGAAAATGGAAATGTGTGACTGCATGTGAAGAAATAATTGAAAACATTGGACCATTTGTGTACAATGAATATGGGGAATAGTCCACAATCGTATCAGAGCGCGTTGCCAATTTGAATCACCCATCTAAATAAATTGACATTTTCAAAGAGCCATAGTTTTCCTGTTTCTTGTCCGGTTATACCCCCCTCACACAGGCTACGCTCTCGCTGCGCTCCTAATCCCCATTCATTAATTTGGCAATGGGAGGCGAAGCATTGTCCGAACGATGATTAAATGACGAATGAATGGGAGGATTATCGCACATAGGTGAAAGGATAGCCTCTCATGCATGGACATACAATGGCTCCCTGAACAAAAGAGTAGGTCGCCAAAGACCCACGACCGCTTTCGACATGTCGAAAGCGGTCGTGGGTTTTCGGCGATCTACTCTTTTGTTCAGGGAGCCATTGTATGTCCATGCATGAGAGGCTATCCTTTCACCTATGTGCGATAATCCTCCCATTCAGATCCTCATTGGACAAAAGACATTTTGCAGATACATTCCAGCGATTGTGATCAGCTATATTGTCTAGATCATGGCTAGAGCGTAGCCCGGTCTGAGGGCGGCATTATGCTCTAACTTTCAGAGATTATTCCTCCTAATCTTTTAGAGCCTATAAAGCAACACTTTGCTTGGCTTGCATTGTCCTTTCAGTTCGCCCCCCTCCAATAAGTGGGGTGCCCCACGTACGCCCCTAAACAGAAAGCAATACTATAGCCCACGTACACTACGCCACTGCCGCTGCGTTCCCATCACATATAAAAGACTACAGTGAAAAACATGATTGACAATGAGAATTCCACCCTAAATGTAAATAGAAATGACAATCGATTTATTGGTCCCTGGACAAAAAGATTGTGGGCTGTTCATAGTACGTGTTGACGTAAGTTTTGTCTCATAGTTTTCATTTTAAAACGAAAACAGGGAAGCGCACCCCTAAAATGACAAAAAGGCCGGTGTGAAAAGTGGGCGTAATAATCCAGGGGCCTGTTTCACAAAGATATTAAAGGGATAGTTGAGTTCTGGTATTAGAGAGAACAGTTTTTGTCAAACTGAATGTTAGTAATCAAAACCTGCACCATTATATTGAAAACTAATATAACTCCACCATGCTCGAAAGGAATACAAAATTACAAATGACTAAGTAATGAGCCTGTTATCATTCAAAACGAGCAGTTAAAACTCAAGATGGCGCTCTCTAAACACTCCTCGGTTTCAACCATTTTAAATAAAATGTTGTGCATGTGATGTTTTGTTGAAATAGTGATTAGATAGAGAGATAATCAACGACTATTTAAAACCTCTTTTGTAAATTTTTGAAAAGAGGAAGCATTTAAAAACAAATTTTAATGGCTGGTTCAAAATTATTGAATAATTGTGGGGCCCCACAATTATTACAAATGGACATGTTTTTGGATATTTCAGCCATTTCTGAACCGACTTTGATCAAATAAAGTTTATTCTGTCATTAAAATTGTATGCTCTTTTAAATTTGACACTCAGTTTTTCATTATCTCACCAAAAAAAGTATTTTGTGTAGCGCCCTCTATACCAAAACTCAACTATCCCTTTAACTTGAACCATGGACCGGGTCCATGGTTGGACTTAAAAAATCATGGAAAGCCATATGTTGCCTTGGAATAAAGTATATTCAAAACGAAAAATGCAAGTTGTCTATTTTCAACTTTTCATGAATTGTACACCAAGCTCATACAATCTCCTTGATAATAGAAAATATTAATAATTTGAATCAACATTGTATGCCTTTTAAAAGAACTTTTTCTATTTTTGTTAAAAAGAAACTAAATGTATTAGCTTTCCATCATTTTTAAGTCCAACTTAGAGTTAAGTTCAACTTAGAATCTTTGTGAAACACCCCACAGATGCCGAATAAAGCAATAAGCAATGCTAAAGTGTGTCATGGACCAGTCACCACAGTCATGATTATAGTCCCCAAACGGCCAACGGATGATGAGGGACGTAACAATCGTTTATTTTTACTTCACACCCCAAGTTTGGGAAAATACATTTCCCAATAATATTGAAAATTAATGATTAGTTATGATTATCAAAACCCTTCTAAAAATGTGAATAGAGAAGATGGAGATGCTGCAATGATTGAAGTGATGTAGGATGGTCGGACTGATTGGTGGGTGGGGGGGGGGGGGGTCAAGCGTTTTACTAGAGGCACGCCTTATCTATCTTTATTTTGGAGGCCTTTTGACAAAACCTCGCGTAGAAATAACAAACTACTGGGGGAAAGAGTTATCTAGGGGTGTACGTGCGAGGGGGGGGGGGGGGGGGGGGGCTATAAACTCATAGATAATTTTAAAAAGCAAAGAAAATATGGTTACTCCGGGATTTGAACCCGAGAGACCTCTGAATTGCTAGACCGGTGCCTTACCAGCTGAGCTATATAGAAAGCACAAGTGCTGGTGTTCGTCATTATAAATTAGTTACTAAAGTGAAGCCAGTAAAGTGTCTAACCCCACGAAAATTACTTGGAGCTTCCACATTTTTATTCTACCGTGTTGTTTGGCTTATGGTAAGAGAAGAATAAAATAGGGTTAGGTTGTTTAAAATGCCCTTTTAGCATGACGATATCTATCATTAATAATCATTCAGCTCAAGACCGTTAATGAACGGTCATAAACCTCATACACGTTATACAGTAATTCGTTGTAAAAGCTGACGCAAATTTTCGTTTTTTTAGCTCAAGAGCGTTAATGAACGGTCATAAACCTCATACACGTTATACAGTAATTCGTTGTAAAAGCTAACGCAAATTTTCGCTTTTTTACCAGGAAAGCAGTGTTCTTTTTCAATGAGACTTTCACACATCATTCGGACATATCATACAATGATTTTGGTGTAGGATTGAAGTCTAAAATGTAATTTTGGGCAATATGTGACAATTTACAGGTGCACCTTTAATTTGCATTTGCAATAACAATAACATCAGAGTTCGGTGAATTTACAGTAAACACATTATATCAGGAATAAAGACATAACAATACCGACCGAATTAATATACTGTGAGTCCAGAGTCCCTGGGCGTAGATCACTAATTGTTGTGGGCGGCTTCACATTTTCTTATAATCGACAAACCATGCGCATGCTTGTTAAAGGGATCTTATAATTGTCCAAATCCTCAAAATCCAGTTGGAATTATGGCGGTTCCCTCATACCTTGTTGTATTTGCATTAACAATAGAAGCATGGGACAGTTTTCTATTTTTTCTTCGAATTTCCCTTACGTTAGAAATTATATTTACGATTGAAGTGTTCAGATGTTAAACTATCCACTGGATAGTCATAACCGTGTACAAAGTCAGTACAATGAGTTAGCGAATAACGCTTTGCATTTTTGCTTATTACTCAGCCATATACCGTCCATTTAACTTGAAATTTCCACACAATATCCAGTGGACATATCAGTTAACAACAATATACATCGTATCAACCATTCATCACTTTTTGCACATGTCAACAAAGTTACTAATACTATATAGATCCCTTTAAGCAATTTTTCACAAATATCAGGGACGAATCTCGGTTTTCCCCTGACATAATAATAACAAAATAATATGTTTGTATTATCATCATACATTATCATTGCATCATGATTTTGAAAAAAATACCCAAGACACAGCAACGTATACAGGCCTAAACCGACAAACAGGGGCTGTAATGTAAAGCCCGGCGCAGACATGCAGAGCCGACTCGACCCGATCCGACCCGACCCGACTAAAGCCCGGCGCAGACAGAGCCGACTCGACTGGTTGTCATTCCGATCGGCTCAGTTATCAGTGCCTCGCGACACACATTTTGCCAGTCGAGAGACAGTCGGATGCCAGTTGGGGCCGATTCAACAAGATAAATCTGCTCCGACTGACCGGGCCCAACTCTAGCCTGATTGAAACCAGTCGGATCGGGTCGAGTCGGCCCTGTCTGCGCCGGGCTTAAGGCACTGTCGGGCCGAATCAGTAGCGGCCGATTCAACATGTTGTATTTAGGTATTTAGCCCGACTGACAAAATCGGCGTCGTGCCAACACACACAGAGCCGATCCGACTAAAACCGGTCGTATCGAGTCGAGTCGCGGCTCTGTCTGCGCCGGGCTTATGGGGCAGTGAGATTTGATTGCCTCTGAGGGGGAGCGATGCGCTTGATGAGCGGTGTTACAAAGTTGCAGTGTACACAGAGAGCACAAATTAAAATGTAATTTCCAGCAGATTTCTTAAGTTCTCAAATATGGTTTTGGGTTTTAGAAATATGAAACATTCTTTTCTTCAAATGTTTAACCTGCTTGTTGTGATATTTATGAAAAATTATTGTTAAATAGTGAGGATTATGTCAACTGTGTATATATGTTTAAAATACTATTGGTTAGCAAAGGACACTTTGCATTTGTGCATTTTTGTTCATTTTCGCACATTTCTTGGTTTCTTGGCCATGCAACAACCATTTTTCATGAAACTTCCAAACATTTTTCAGAGGACATATCGAAGTACAAGTGATACACATTTGTACAAATCCTTTGTCACTTCTCTGTTTGTGGCAACAAATCTAGTCGTCAGCGGGGTTTTTTAATTGCCGAACAAATCTTGCGTGTATGAAAATTCCCACAAAGATCTGTAAACAAATGTTAGAATTCCCCTAACGTATTATTGTATCATCGTTTTTTTATAATGTTTGGTGGTTTCCATAAAATTATGAATAAACAAACCAACCCGTTTGGTTTCAATTGTTAATTGTTCATAGCGTGGATTCTACTGATTAGGACGGCCGAACATAATGGATTAACACAAGGAATTTTCCAGCTCACTTTGCTTTGTTTATTCTTAAACGGATCTAGTAACTTTGTTGACATGTGCAAAAAGTAATGAAGGGTTGATGCAATGTATATTGTTTTTTTTATCTCAATGTCCACAGGGTATTGTATGAAAATATCAAGTCAAATGGACATTGCATGGCCAAGTATGAGCGAAAGTGCAAAGTGATATTCACTAACTCACTGCACTCACTTTGTACACGGTTTCAAAACTTTCTTTTTCTTATCTGAATTCTTCGATCGTACATATCTTTGTAACGAAAGGGAAATTTGAAAAACCGAAACCGGTCCCATGATTTTATTGTTAATACGAATACAACAAGGTATGAGGGAACCGCTAGAATTAAAATTTTATTTTGAGGATTTGGACAATGTTACTAATGTTACTAATGATCGCCATTATACTTTCTGTAACACAACAATAGATGACGCTAGACTGCTACACTGTTTTATATTGCTTGTATTACGTAGGAATTCAAGTCACCCGTTAAAGGGAGTGTAATAGGGCAGTCACACCGCCAAACCGAATCCAGACCGACACCAAACCGAACTAAATTACAAATTTCCGCTTTATCGGGCACCGACAAGAGACCGAACTGGGGCTAGCAGTCACACCCAAAATCATTCGGTCTTCTATCGGTCTCTATTCATCGCGCGAATTCGGTTTGCATTCGGCCGAATTAAGACCGATACGACCCCGATAATATTTGAATGAACCTCGACATGAAACCGACAATCCCGAACTCACATGGAACGCAGCCCGAATTCATCCCGCTAGTATAAATACGACACTTGTTTCTGATATCAGCTTCATGTTCTATTTCCCAACTCAACATTACTAAAATGATTGTGTATACGAATATTTTTCCGATAAATGTTAGAATATACTAAGCCTCTTTTGAATTTTTTTGAAAAAGTGTAAGCATTTTTCAATGTTTTGTTCTAGTTCAGTAGATGGACCGATACGTCTAGCATTCCGGAGGCCTCGGGTACGAATCCCAGGGAGACTATATTTTATGTTGTTCATTTCCATTCATTATTACATTTCTGGTAATTTTGTCTATGATTCTTTAACGAGTCTCAATATCACTAGCGGTCTGAACCATCATAACCAAGGGTCTCGGCGTCGAGGTCTTTTATTTGGCAACGGACAACCCCCCCCCCCCCCCCCCCCTCCGATTACACGACTCTCAACCAGTTTGTGTGTATGTGTGTGGGTGTGTGTGGGGTGGGGGCTGTTCATGAATAACATTTAGTCCTAAAGCAGTTAATATACACATTTTCCATTGTCATAAGCCTTTCAAATAGTATTAATTTACTGTTTGAAGATACAGTGAATTAAATGATGCATATTTCCATAGTAGCATAATTTGATGGTATTACGTTTTCTTTCATTTCATCCTGGCCAAATCTTCTGAGAGTAGGGAATCATGAAATCATATTTTGTTAAAGAAAGTATATATGATAGCGATTTTGAGGATTTGGACAATGTTACTAATGTTACTAATGATCGCCATTATACTTTCTGTAACACAACAATAGATGACGCTAGACTGCTACACTGTTTTATATTGCTTGTATTACGTAGGAATTCAAGTCACCCGTTAAAGGGAGTGTAATAGTAGGGCAGTCACACCGCCAAACCGAATCCAGACCGACACCAAACCGAACTAAATTACAAATTTCCGCTTTATCGGGCACCGACAAGAGACCGAACTGGGGCTAGCAGTCACACCCAAAATCATTCGGTCTTCTATCGGTCTCTATTCATCGCGCGAATTCGGTTTGCATTCGGCCGAATTAAGACCGATACGACCCCGGTAATATTTGAATGAACCTCGACATGAAACCGACAATCCCGAACTCACATGGAACGCAGCCCGAATTCATACCACTAGTATAAATACGACACTTGTTTCTGATATCAGCTTCATATACTATTTCCCAACACAACATTACTAAAATGATTGTGTATACGAATATTTTTCCGATTAATGTTTCATGGTAGAATATACTAAGCCTCTTTTGAATTTTTTTGAAAAAGTGTAAGCATTTTTCAATGTTTTGTTCTAGTTCAGTAGATGGACCGATACGTCTAGCATTCCGGAGGCCTCGGGTACGAATCCCAGGGAGACTATATTTTATGTTGTTCATTTCCATTCATTATTACATTTCTGGTAATTTTGTCTATGATTCTTTAACGAGTCTCAATATCACTAGCGGTCTGAACCAAGGGTCTCGGCGTCGAGGTCTTTTATTTGGCAACGGACACCCCCCCCCCCCCCCCCCCTCCGATTACACGACTTTCAACCAGTTTGTGTGTATGTGTGTGGGTGTGTGTGGGGTGGGGGCTGTTCATGAATAACATTTAGTCCTAAAGCAGTTAATATACACATTTTCCATTGTCATAAGCCTTTCAAATAGTATTAATTTACTGTTTGAAGATACAGTGAATTAAATGATGCATATTTCCATAGTAGCATAGTTTGATGGTATTACGTTTTCTTTCATTTTATCCTGGCCAAATCTTCTGAGAGTAGGGAATCATGAAATAATATTTGTTTAAAGAAAGTATATATGATAGCGATTTACCACATGAAACATTATATTTATCAACTTTGAAGTAAGGATTACAATTATATACGTACCGTATGTACAGTTGCCCATATAAACCCAACAAAAAAGTAAGTCCCCCCCCCCTAATCAAAATGGCGTAACTTGGGCAAAATAACTTGGCAGGATTGTTCCTACACTTGACTAACTTCTGTGTGAAAATGAGATTGATCCCTTCGAGTCATGCATGAGTGAGCAGACATTAAAGGCAAAATTATCACTTTTCAAAAGTCACAAGAGTCATTTTAGGGGGTCTGTGAAACGAGATTTTGGCGAATTCTGTTTCTGGTGTAGAAAACAGTGGGAGGTCTCGCCCCAAAACACGGGGTGAATCTTTTTACCGTCTCAAAAGGGAAGGGGTAGATGGGGGGTAGATGCTTACCCGGACGACGTTCGGACGCTACCCCGATTTTTAAGACGAGGTATATGTTAAACTTTGAACATCATTGCATCTCTTGCATATTATGTGTTCTTTCTTATCGGTTCTGTTATATACGTATTGTGTAATTATATTTTATGTCTCGAATAACACAAATTATGAAACAGTTAATACACCGTGATGCATTTCTTGTATATATATGCATTATATCTTGAACATACTCCTTATTCAGTTTCATGGTAAATATTACTGTGTAGTGAACTAGAACCGTTGATTAAAGGGGTAGTTCAGTTTTTGGTATGGCTGCACGAAATAATTTGTTGTGAGATAATGAAAAACTGAGTGTAACATTTGAAAGATCATACAATTTTAATGGCAGAATAAACTTTATTTTATCAAAATCTGTTCAGAAACGGCTGAAATATCAATAAATATATCCGATCGGAATAAATTTGGGCCCCAGATTTATTCGATGAGTTTTTTTTTTATTAAAAGAGTTTTTAAGATAGTTGTTGATGATCTCTCTATTTAATCATTATTTCAAAAAAATCACATGCATAATTTTGTATGAAAATGGTTGAAACCAATGCTTTTTTAGAGAGAACCCTCTTTTTTGTAATTTTTTTTAAATGCTTACACTTTTTCAAAAATTTTCAAAGAGGTTATTAAATAGTTGTTGATGATCTCTCTATTTAATTATTATTTCGACAAAACATCACATGCATAATTTTGTAAGAAAAATGGTTGAAACCAATGGTCTTTTTTATAGAGCACCCTTTTGTGTTTTAATGGCTCTTTTTGAATGATAACAGGCTTTTTACTTAGTCGTTTGTAATTGTATATACCCTTTGAGCATGGTGGAATAACTATTAGTTTGTAATGTTATTGTGCAGGTTTGGTTACTTAAAGGGGTAGTTTAGTTTTGGTAGAGAGGGCGCTGCACATCACAATTCTTTTGTGAGGTAATGAAAAACTGAGTGTCGAATTTGAGAGAACATGCAATTTTAATGGCAGAATAAACTTTATTTGGTCAAAATCGACCCAGAAACGGCTGAAATATCAATAAATATATCTGATCTTATAATTATTTGGGGCCCAAAAAATTAGATGATTTTTTCAAAAAATTAAAAAAATGCTTGCACTTTTTCAAAAATGTTCAAAAGCGTTTTTTAAATAGTTGTTGATGATCTCTCTATTTAATCATTATTTCAATAAAACATCACATGCATAATTTTGTAAGAAAAATGGTTGAAACCAATGCCTTTTTAGAAAGCGCCCTCTTGTGTTTTAATGGCTCTTTTTTTAATGATAACTGTCTTTTTACTTAGTCGTTTGTAATTTTGTATACATTTCGAGCATGGTGGAGTTACAACTATAAGTTTATAATGTTACTGTCCACGTTTGGTTCGTAAAGTTCAGCCTTACCAAAACTGTACTACCCCTTTAAGCTCAGCCATACCAAAACTGTACTACCCCTTTAATCTTCTCGCATAGTGATTTGGTATTTGGGATGTGCCAATTGCGAGCCATTCGCCCCTGCATGCCCTGAGTAAGTGAACTTGGTCCGTTGCTAATCATCTCGCGTAGTGATTTGGTATTTGGGTTGTGCCAATTGCGAGCCATTCGCCCCTGCATGACCTTGGTAATTGAACTTGGGCCGTTGCTATTCTTCTCGCATAGTGATTTGGTATTTGGGCTGCGTCAATTGCGAGCCATTCGCCCCTGGGTAACTTAGTTGTATACAATCATTACATGTAATTATTTAATTATGCTCTCTTTCATTAACAAAATTGAGGCATAATGTGTATTAATTACCTTGTTTTGAAAACGATTCCTTGGGCTTTCTTGTATATAAGACAATAAAGATAATGCAGTCATGGTCGAAAATATAGGCATAACTCGATATAACCTACAGATTATACCAGTAACTATTATAATGACAACCAGCAATTATCTGGACTCGAATATAACAACCCGTGGACGGAGCCTTCAATCATGCAAACAGCATTGATTGGCAGTCGAGCTGTGTCTTTTTCATATTACGTTTGATATCAAAATGAGAGGAGACATATTTTGTATTTATTTGATATACAACATTCAATCTGCTTGTTCATGCAGGTACGTTTGAGAGTGTGTGTTGTTTCCAATGTATCACATACGTGTAGAAAAATGGTTTTGTTATCTAAATCATATTGTTTTAATGTATTCGAATATATTCATAATGTTTATAGTATATATTTTCCGAACAAGCATCATTTGCTACAACTATAATATTCTTTTTCTTGTGTTTGTTTTTTATAGTCAACTGTTCAAAAGTTCATTGTTATTAGACTGTTACATATAGAGGAGCAGGCCCAATGACGTAATCTAGTATTTTCCAGAATGGTGTGTGTTTCCTTCCTCCGACTCGACTCAACGGAAATGGTTTCTACTAGAATTCGAATACGTAGGCTGGGGCACCGGAACTGGGGGATGGGGAGCTACTACTCCCTAAAGAAAAAATATATTTTGTATTCAGAGTTGATAAATAAACATGGTATTTTATATCGCATTGATTCAGTAATTACACTTGATTAAAAACACTTCCCAGATGAATACAAAAAAACAAACATATCTAAACAAAGCCTTTTATACAGAATTTTACAAAATAATGATTACAAAGCACTCACATCCGCCTCGTTCCATCATGCTTTGGGTCAGGAAAAGGCACTGTAAAGACAGAAAATACAATTACCTATTCATTGATCTGTTATATCCTTCTCAAGACAGATTTGACAGTCGACGTTAACCCGGAACCATAGTCTATACGCGGGAATAAAACTGGTACCATAAACTCGCTTTGTGGGAATGTTCTCAAGACCATTATCTAGAAGCTAACAAATATCACGTAAACCAGGAGCCACAAACTCTATATATATGGGAATGAACGCCTGGCATTATCGAGATAGCAACATCAGGACATTAAATTAACACGTTTAATCCGTAACCATTGTCTCGCTATACGTGGGAATGATGAGTGCATGATATGATCCAGAAAGGAACAAGCTGGCTATATACATGTATCAACAACTGTTGTCTGGCATACGACACATTAAGGTGTAGGCGACATCACAGAACAGACCAAGAACGAAACCATATTTCTCAGACGAACAACATGTTACTAACCATATTCTTCTTCTTACTAATCAGCATCGACCCACATGCAGCTGTCGACGCGGTATCATCGGCAGAGGTGAATTCGCTTTTGACCAGCCATGACCGCACTCGTCAGAAGAGGGCCATGTGTGTACATGATTACTTCGACAGAAAGGTGACTTGTTTCTGCGATGGCGGAATCCCCGACGTCAACGGCCAAATGGTTTACGACTCCGTCTCTTGTCTCATGAGCGCGGGATGGGAGGCGAACGCTTCTTTCGGCGTCGTTCCGTTGACGAAACGCCTGGTAATACGGTGTTTGTCCCGGGACCCATTCGAAATGGAGAACGACACCTTTCAGAGGTATGCATCCGTTTTGGACCATCTGGCCTTCGCTTACTGCAGTCTAGGTAACTTTCCAGTGCGGGCGCTGCAGTTGTTGACATCTCTCCAGCAATTTTCGATTGCAAACGCGGGGAAACTGGACGACCGTCATTTACAGGCGATATCAGCGATCTCGACCAATGTGACGGTCTATATTTCAAGAAGCGAGATTCGTGCCCTGAACGCAAATTCATTTGGCGTGTCCGCCATCAGGAGACATAGCAACATCACATCCTTCTCTCTGGCCTACAACATGATAGAGGAAATCCACAACGGAACCTTTGCATTATTCCCCTCCTTGAAGAAGTTATATCTCAATAACAATAATATCACTGCAATTGATGAAGGTGCATTCACCGGGTTGGACAACTTGACAGAGCTGTATATGAGTTTCAACCCGCACCTCCCGTTTGTTCAGGACGAAGAGAAACATTTTCTCTTGAATACACCATCTCTTGAAAGGCTAGTTTTGACATCAACGGGGATCACAAATATAACAAGATTTAGTTCTCTTCGCCTTGCAAGTCTGAGAACATTGATGTTGGGGAACAACTATATTTCAGAACTTCCCAGAGGAGCAGTTGCATCAATGCCAATGTTAATTACAGTAGACCTGTCAAATAATTCCATCGGGAAAATTGACGGCAGCGCCCTCATCGGTGGTCTGACCGGCCTCTCTGTTGTAGACCTGAGTATGAATCGCCTTGCGGACATTCCTCCAATACTCTTCCTGGACACATTGACGCCCAATGTTTCGTTCGTCAACGTCTCGTATAACCTTCTCACCGAAATAAAACCTTATACCTTCGCCGGACTACTTCAGATGGAAAGTGCAGATTTTTCCAACAACCACATTCACACCATTGAAGAATTTGCCTTCGTCAATCTCCCAAAATTGTCCCTCGTCGATTTCAGAAATAACAATTTTGTTTACTTTTCTTTAGAACTTGTATTTCCGTTCATTATTGTCCCTCCGCACGTCACCATAACGATGTTGATGGCAGGCAACCCCTTTGCATGTGGATGCAGGACAATGTACGGTATTCGGACGGGATCGTTCGCTTACTACAACCCTTTCGTTCTCTTGCAAGATAAGAGTACGTGGCAGTGCACATCGCCTCCACCGGTGGCCAACAGACGATTGATGTCGGTACCACCAGAATATTTTTGGTGTTCTTTTAATGGGGATGTACAATGTCAGAATGAATGTGATTGCTATGTTCGGGATACGGACAAAAGACACATTTTCTTCTGTCCCGAAGATAGTCTAGACAAATTACCCGAAATTCCCGCAGATACCGCCATATTTGACTGCATCTCGTGTGTGCGACGAACTGATGAACCATTTTTGTTTACTCTTAGACCCGGGACAATCCAAGCAGGGCCAGACCTTGCTGTGCTAGTTCTTCGCGATATCGGTATAACCACTATACTCACCGATACATTCGCTGAGCTGCTTAACCTACAACATCTCGATCTTTCGTTTAACATCATCGCGGAAATAAATCAACCCTTATTGAGTAACCTCACGGTGCTTCGTATTCTTGACCTGTCACACAACCGAATAACGTTCATCGATCCTCTAGCGTTTGAGACTAACGTCGCGCTCTCGCAACTGTATCTTCACGGGAATGATCTCGAGGCCCTTGAGCCTGGTGTCTTCAACCACAGCGCCAACCTCCAAAACTTAACGCTCCATGACAACCCCTTCATCTGCAACTGCTCCCTCTTTTGGCTAAAGCAGTGGATGCAGTCCAACTTGAACCTTATCAACAGGAAATCGTTATACGACGTGACATGTTCGGTAAATATTTCCGATTCTTATAATTCGTCTGCAGTTTCTGAAGACGAAACCCATCCGATCATCAGGGTAGCTGATGTCGACTTCGGATGTTATGATTATAAGACGAACGTGTTGACTGTCCAGGAGTATTCTGCCCTGATCTCAACTCTCACTCTGACGTTTATTTTCCTGTGCGGGTTCATCGCTGCATTCCGCCATCGCCGCGCCATCCGGGTCATCCTTTACACGAGGTACGGCTTCCATCTCGTACACGAAGCCGATGACGACATCGCTGTAGGAGACGACCAGGAAGTCAGATGGGAATACGACGCCTACATCGCATACAGCGACGACGACGTGGACTTCGTGCTCGAGAGACTTCTCCCGGTTCTTGAAGGAGGAGAAGGACTGGGACCAAGACGACATCCGCGGTACAAGCTTTGCATACGACACCGGGACTTTCCTCCAGGCGGTTGCATAGCAACCACGATCGTCGCGTGCCTGGAAGCGAGCCGGCGCAGCATCGTCCTCCTGAGCAGGAACTTCCTTGAGGACGAGTGGCGGCTCCTGGAGTTCAAGACGTCCCACCAGCGCGTCCTCCAGGAGAAGCGCAACAAGAACCTCATTCTCGTCTTTATCGATGACGGTTTGGACAGGGAGGACATGGATGAAGATATGAGGTATTACGTAACAGCCAACGCATTCCTTTCTGCGCGAGACCGGCTGTTCGAAGAGAAACTCCTGTTCGAAATGCCGATCAACCCACTGGCTGCGAACAATCAGTTCATGATTCTTGACAATCCAGAAATTCACTGATATGTTTGGGAAATTGTAGTTTATCTTTAAGGAAGGTCTTCGCTCCCTGACAATTTGCCCGATTGAAGGAGGAGGTAGACGACGGAGACATCCCCTAACTGCGAACGCGTTTCGCTCCACACAAGATCATGAAATAGGGTTAAAAATAACCATGATAACTTTATAATGACTAAATACTTAGTGCTGTGTTCAATCAACTAATATAAAAAAGTGAAGTATAACCGTTGAATTTTAATTGTTTGTAGGAGAAACTTTTGCTTGACAAAGGTTTGAACTTAAGCATCCCCAATCGTGGACAACGTTTGACACGCTACAATCCAACCCTGGACACACGTGGAATCAAAGACGCCCTCGCATACCCCGCCTAGTGCAAACAGATGCAAATTATTTAAATTTCCATTCATATGAGCGCGACCAGAAACCGGAAAAATAACATTCACACCCGTACGTCCACGGTTGTGCTGCTGCATTTCAATTAATGAAATTACATTTCAAAAGTTTATTTTAGAGATGTCCTATGCATATTATTTATCAGAATGCTCTGTAACATCTCCGGATTGTACTGAGAATGCTCAAATCAACTGTTTTTTCCATTCTTTACATTTAACCGTGGTCTGTGAAAATAATATTAAAGGGTCTGCGGCTTAAGACTAGCTTTACAAACCGTGGTCTGAGAACAAACCTCGGCTTGGGCTAACAAACCAAGGTTTTTTCTCAAACCTTCGTTTGTGAAATGACCATGGTTTGTGTTTCACAAACCTCCTTCGTGAATTCGGGCCATTGTGTGTGTCATAGCACAGTTAGTCCTCAGCTGGGCAATGTAATATCAAATTCTCACGCACATTCATGTTTACATAGTGCTTTTTTTGTCCTCGATTGCCGGCGCTTACATGTATGAGTGAATATGTACATGTCTTTTGCATGTTGCAATGTGCTGTCTTTGGAAATGGTATCTGTCTTTTCAGATTCTGTAATTTGAACTTTTATATTCTCCAAATTATGTGCTTATATGTGATGATATAAAATGACATGTGGCAGTTTTTGTCGTAGCGGAAATGTAGATAATAGAATGGGAAATACTCATCAGATGGTGTCCAAAACGTGCAGCCGTTTTGACGTACTTGATAATTTGATATGATTGTAGGTGTCATTTGGTAGATATTTGCCAATATCTATGGCCAGTTGTATATGGCAAGTCAAATCGGCTGCTATTTTGGACGCCATCTTCGATTTGGGAGTAATCACAACCAATTTTGTTTTAGTTAAAGTTAGACCTCTGAATTAATAGTTCTCATTAAAAAATACTTGCAAATAAAATTGGTTTAAAGAGATCTAGTAAAATTGTCAGAATCCACAAAACCTCATTAGAAATATAATGGTTCTCTCATATCCTGTTGTATTCGAATTACCAATAGAAGTATGTAACGGGTTTTGTTTTTTCGAATTTCCTTTTTGTTAGAAAGATATTTATGATTGAAGTGGTCGGATGTTTAACTATCCACTGGATAATCATAACTATGTACACAGTCAGTGCAATGAATTTGCAAATATCACTCATTATCGCTCATTTCTCGGCCATATAACATCCATTCAACATAAACTTTTCACACAATACTCTGAGGACATATAAGATCACATAACTACACATTATACCAACCATACACCACTTTCTGCACATGTCAACAAGTTACTAGATCCCTTTAAAAGTGTTGTATAGATCTGGCAACCTTACTCCTTTAAGGGATCTATAGTAACTTTGTTGCCATGTGCAAAAAGTGGTGAGTGGTTGACCAAATTTGTATTTTTGTTATCCAATATATGTCCACTAATTAATGTGTGAAAATTCACCTTAAATTGATATGATATGGCCGAGTAATGAGCGAAAATTCAAAGTGATATTCGCTAACTCATAACACTGACTTTGTACACAGTTATAACTTTCCAGTGGATAATCAAAAATCCGAACACTTAAATCGTGAATATCTTTTGAACGAAAGGGAAATTCGAAACAAAACAAAACCTGGTCCAAAATTTCTATTGGTTATTCAAATACAACAAGATAAGAGAGAACCACTAGGGTTTGAAGTAAGTTTTTTTGAATTTTGACATGGTTACTAGATCCCTTTAAGGAAGCCACTTTTCCGACATTGGCCCTCCGCCTATTCTGTCAGTGAGGAATCCCTATGATATATATACACATAGGCGTACCCAGGGGGGGGGGGGGGGGTTCAAATCCCCCCCCCCCCCCCATTTCCCCCCAAAATTACTGTTTTGGGGGGTTTGAACCCCCCCCCCCCCCCCCCCGTTTTCAAATTTGTATTGGTCTCGAGACTACATTTTATCGGTCTCGACCGTCATTATCGATGGTCTCGGCGTCGAATAGTGTGAAAAACTTGGTCTCGGCCTCGAAAAGTGCGAAGAACCCTGGTCTCGGCCTCGAAAATGTCGTAAACCCCGGTCTCGGCTGCGAACATTTTTGGAACAGACCTGGGCCCCGTTGCAGAAAGAGATACAATCGATTGTAAGTTGCAATTCATCGTAGGTCAGATCACGTGTTCTAGATGCGCAAATCTGATTGGTTGAAACGCGTACATTTTCTGACTTACTATCAATCGTAACTTACAATCGATTGTATCTCTTTCTGCAACGGGGCCCTGGTCTCGGTCTCGAAAATTTTGAAGGTACTTGGTCTCGGCTTCAAAATATTTCTACGACTACCCTCCCCCCCCCCCCCCCCCCCACCGCCCCCGCTGACAGAAATTTTCCTGACGAAATAACCCCCCCCCCCCCCGGCCCCCCTTGAAAAAATCCTGGGTACACCACTGTCTATACATCACGAAATAAATGCACGATGTGAGAAATATGTTATCTATTTATGTACATTTGGTCCAAACGTTTTATTTGGAAAGTTTAATTACTTAAAGGGTACCACCACCTAAAAATAATATTCTTATAAATGAAAGGTAACATCTTTAATAGTCCATTCCATCAACAAGTTCACAAAAATATGTTTCCAGAAAAAAATATATAATTGGAAAACGCATCACCATTCTAAAGCATGCATTCATCATGGGTCTACATGTACGAAGACTATATACTTTGTCTAGAGCTATCGAATCGTCCGGGATTCTATTGTCTCCCAACGTACGCGTGAATAGCATTGGCGCACTCGCAAATGTTTGGCCCGTACGGAACCAGGAAATAATAGTAGTTCCGTAAGTGGTCGAAATTAATTGCTTTGTTTATGAATTACACAAACCTTTGCAAAATGTTGGGTATCTATTTGATATCACAAAACGGTACCAAAACATATAATTATGTGTTGTTCTTTGCCTGGTGGTCCCCTTTAACAGTTATCTCACTCAACTTGAAAAAAAGACTCAGTATTATAATGAAATATATGTTAACCATTTACAGATTTGCTCATATTTATTTGTTCATTGCTAAAAGTTTATTAGACGATATTGATATTCATGAAAAAAAAAAAAAAAACAGTTTTATCTCTTTAATGTTTTTAAAATACCATTCACGTATCTAGGTGAAAGGTCATTAACGGAGACTCGGGTTGGATGTTTATAATTGTTACCACAAATATTTGTTCATCAAAAATGAGTGGGTCGTGAGAGAAAATACAAAAGACATAATAATAATGTTTGCGAATATGTCTAATTATTCTGTAAAACAAACTAATGTTGATTGTCAATCAAACTAATTTTGTAACATTTGCATTATATTTCCGACAAAGCTATCGGAAATATTATGCAAATGTTAGAAAATTAGCAATCAACATTAGTTTTGCTAAATATATTACTCATTGCGGATATCACTAGCGATATTATTTTTGAAACATTAGTTTTGTTTACAGAACAATTAGACATATTCGCAAACATGATTGTTATGTCTTCTGTATTTTCTACCTCGACCCATTAATTTTTGCTAAACAAATATATGTGGTAACAATTCAGTAAACATCCAGCCTGAGTCTCCGATTATGATCTTTCACATAGATACCTGATATATTTAAAACATTTCAGGGATAGTACAGTTCTGGTCAAAATTAATGTTAGTACAGTAGCTTAAACGTGTGAGTAGTTTAGTTATCATTAACTTATAGTTATTATTCAATGATGCTTGAATGGGAGGAAAACATATGGTCTGTTTTCATTCAAAATCAGTTTGTCATTACTCACATTACAAAAATAGTTTTTGAAGCGCACTATGAAACTGTAAAACTGTGCTGTCCTTTTTAACTCTTTGAAACGTAAATCTATATGCAATTTATGTGTAATTTCGGTGTAAATTTGCTTAAATAAAACTTACTTCGAACATGCCAAATATAAGTTTACCGTACTACATATCATGGAATAAAATTGTATCATCTGAAACACTTGTGTTTTCAATTTCATTAATATGTATCTATAATACAATTTTATTAATATGTATCCAATACAATTTTACATTAACAGTACAATCCTTCCATCAAATTAAACCTTCAAACCATATATTCTGAGTGAATTATCAGAATTATCAGAGACAGTGGCACAACATAGATATAATGACAATATATTATTAATTCACATAAATTCATATTGACTGAGTAAAATATTTAGTAGAGAACAAACGCAGCACAATAGTGATATAAACTATTATCTCTTAGTGGGCCATTTTGCTGTAATCTGATTGGTCAATTTGTCTTTGAGACAAACCCGTATTTACCTCATTTACTTGGTCAAAATGATCAAACAGGTAATACGGGATATATCTACGTTCTGGTTCCAGAACAGTTTATATTACTTGGAGACCATGTGAGATGTTTGAAAAAATGTATACACTTAAAGAGATAAATCCGTCACACCCTGCTTGTTCTCACGCAATACGGGATATATCTACGTTCTGGTTCCATATTCCATTCGGCCTCCGGCCTCATGGAATATGGAACCAGAACGTAGATATATCCCGTATTGCGTGAACAAGCAGGGTGTAACTAATAATCTACATGACACAATTTATCGGGATGTAATAAGAAAAACAATATAAGCTCTGATATTCTCAAAATATACAGTATGTAATAAGTTTAATTCCATTCGGACTAAAAAAAAAAAGAAATCCACATTTTGTTTCAAAATTTGAAAAAAGCGTTAAGTCTACAAACATTCTTAGATTTTCTCGACATTTAGCTCGAACTTGTTTCCGTAATGATTATATATCTTTTCGATTTCCTTTCTTTTTAATAATGAAGTCATGTAGATTTTAAAAATTACGCCTTCATAAAAGTTAATTTCATAAGATATATTAATACATAATTGACCAGGCAGTCAATTCTTTTCCTGATTATTATTCAGCTTACTAAACCCATTTACCAATATACTTGCAATACAAACAATAAACATATACCATAAAACCAGTATACATGATTATTATAATTATTTTAATTTCTCCTTCAAATGCTAACACATAAACTTACCACCCCAACAATTCATGATTTCATAACCAAGAATTCGTCATGCCAAAAGCATTTTGGTAGTCAAGACCTTCGTGATTGACTGAGCACAAATTAAGGACAAAATTATATTTCAACAAGTTGATACTTCGTCATTTTGTCTTCAATTTCAATTTGTGTTAAGTCAGCCATAAAGTGATTTACATCCCACACAATAAATGCAATAATGGCAGTAGAGGTATTTGTGTCCGGATATAATTATTGAAAACATCTTTATTAAGAAATCGTAATAAATTGTTGGTCCCGGGAGGGTTAATTTGTTTCTACTTAGTGTTTATTTTTCGAACTTTTCTGAAGCAGTGACGTAGCTACAGGGGACACGGGGGTAACAACGCTGATGTCGAATATTAAAATATCGCCTTTGTGCTATATTCTTTTTTGAAAATGTGTACATTTTATTATGCTCCTAGAAATTGTAATTATAGTCTTCATGACGAGTTTCACAATCTGATCATTTTAACATGATAATTCGGAAACATATTCAATCGACTTTTCTGTGGAATTGGATACTATGAAAGCTAATCTCTGTTATTATTAGTTAATCAGTCTAGAATGCTGGTTCGCTTCAAAACATTACTTTGAGGAATTGTTTCAAAAGGTGCACACACATACAGGGACATCAATCATGCACAGTACATCCTTCACATTAGATGCACGTCTTTAATTGGTAAAAGTCAACAAGTCGTAGAAATTTTAAAAGATTGACATTGACATTAAATTGAGTAAATACAATCTGGAAAATGCGTGACAACTGGTATAATTCGGGATTTTTCCTGACGTAAGCGGTAACACAATATTTGTTTATGTGTCATAATGAACAGTATGATACTTGAAGTTCAATAATAGGTTAATCAACGCTCATGTCGAATATTGACATAATGCCTTTGTGATATTTTTTTGAAAAAGCGAACAGGAACTGTTTTTGATGATGTGTTTTTACCAATTAAGGACGCCAAACAAACTAAATAACCTGATTAAAACTATTGTTTTTGGAATTAGTCACGTAAAACGATGTATGCGTGTTTTGGTTATGCCTCAATAAAATTTATTAAATTAAGAGCTTTCAACCAAAAGGCGCTAAATCCACTTTTCCCACTTCCGAGGAAAACAGGTTTCTTTGTCCCACTTTGTACACGTGCCTACGGGAATATGAAAATTGAACTTTCTATATTTTGATTGTGAGTGAGTTATTTGTCGTAAAATGTGGATTTCTAGATAGCTATAGTTACGTAGATTATACATGTAGATATATCGTTAACTCAATTTTTATGGAAAGTGGATTTATATAGCGCCTTTTGGCATATTTTGGTTATTCGAATTTCCCTTCCGTTAAAAAAATATTTACGACTGAAGTGTTCGGATGTTAAACTATCCACTGGATAGTTGTAACCGTGTACAAAGTCAGTGCAATGAGTTAGTGAATGTCACTTTGCATTTCTGGTCATTACTCGGCCATATAACCCCAGATAACAATGCGACGTTGGCGGAACGTAGTCTATAGTCGGCACCGTCGCGGTTGGAAAAACAACGTTTAGCCAACGTTGGCCTACGGTAAATTCACAACCATATTTTTGCAGTCGGCGAGCTGACGTTAAAACAACGTTAAGCCGACGTTGGCTGTTGACTGTTGGCAAACTGGTCGGCAAATGTACGTTGGAACAACGTTGGGTGATAGTTAGACGAACAATCATATGTATATGGTCGAAAAGCAAACGTTGGGCCAACGTTTCGCCTACTACGTTGGATATTGGTTGGCTAGTTGACGTCGTACTAACGTTTGACAAACAACCGCATTACGACGGTAGGCAAGCCAACGGAGGGCCAACGTTCACTTATATAGTCGTATGAACGTTGGGGTTTAGTCGGCTCAATGTTGGCTTGACGTCAGAAATAGCAAAATAACAGGTTGGGCAAACGTTGGCGCAACATTGGCAATTGACGTTGGCTTATGGGGGTTGGGCCGACGAGGGCCCAGCGGCAAGAATGACGTGGGCAAAACGTCACGTTTTGACGTTGGCCCAACATGACCGCCTACATTGGGCCAACGTAGCATTGTTATCTGGGACGTCCATTTCTAACTTGAAATGTTCACACAATATACCCAGTGGACATATCAGATAACAACAATATACGTTGTATCAACCATTCATCACTTTTTGCACATGTCAACACAGTTACTATATAGATCCCTTTAGAGAAACCCAAGCAAACTGTTGCTTCCGTAGACGAGATTATAAGGAATAATATCTTAAAGTACGAGCATTATCGGCAGAAGAAACAAGAATACTATTGAAGATGGCAAGATGCTTATTTGTTTTTGTATGGGGGTTCAAATTGGCAACGTACTCTGATAAGTCTCATTCGATTTGTATACAATAGTTCAATTGTTTTTCATTTCTTTAATAGTCGCATTTTCCATTCCCCAAACTCATAACATGCTACAAAACATATGCTGAACTCAAACGTAGGGTAAACATATATTTTGAGATTTGTTTTAATTTTTTGTTTCATAGTCGCACTTTTCCAATCCCCAAACTCATGACATGCTGTGTATAAATGTGTTCTACAAAACATATACTCAAACGTAGAGTTGATATATTTTGCCAATTTGAGTCACTCATAACAATAAATGGCGATTTCCAAAGAGCCATAGTTTTTCTATTTTCTTGACCGATCGTACTCAATCTTTCCGAGACTATTCATCCTATTTAATGTTTTAAAGTGTAAACAACGATATGTCACGGAAAACAGGTCAAATCAATTTTTAAAAAGTAAATACAATTAATGTGAACAATGTGTGACAACTGGTATAATTCGGGATCTCCCCTGACAATATTTTTTCTGTGGCATTGTAATCATTATTATGCTTGAAGTTTAATAATAAATCAACGCTGTTGTCGAATATTGACAGAATTCCTATGTGATAATATTTGTTAAAATGTGTACAGCATCCGGAGCTGTTTTGTCGATGTGCTTTTACCGTCAAGGGCGCCAAACAAACGACACCAATATACAAACAAACACCTAAACATGAACAATAAAACGAGTGAAGAAATCTGTAAAGGGTGTGATATGACAGCGGATATACTGGGATTTCCCTGACGAATATATACACGTATACAAATTTAAAAAAACATGTGTGTGTTTGTGTGTGTGTGTGTGTGTGTGTGTGTGTGTGTGTGTGTGTGTGTGTGTGTGTGTGTGTGTGTGTGTGTGTGTGTATGTGCGTGTGTGTGTGTGTGTGTGTGTGTGTGTGTGTGTGTGTGTGTGTACTTTTGTATTTTGATTGATATTGAAAAATACATTTGAATAGCCCAAAAGCATTATGTTGTGGTATTGTTCCGGGGATATAACATAATACAAAACACGCATTTAGTTAACAAACACATTCAAGAAATACATTGACATTCTGAAGGAAAAATGCACTATGAGGTCTAGAAAATGTCAAAACAAACATTAACTTTTATGTATTTCACTGACGGAAGTGCTGACAAAAGTGTTTACTTCTCTTCTTACTATTTGTATTGTGGTTGCAAAAAATAGGTTAATCAAAATGTTGAACAATAAGATAATTCGCTCATTTTATTTCCGGGTGTTTACAAACATTTGTTTTACCGAGGTCATAAATAGATGTCTTTCCCAGTGCATTGATCTCAATTTTAACCACAAAAAAAAAAGAAGAACCCGATCGAACTCGAAAAGGGACCTGGTAAAATTGAGTATTGATTATTAGCAGGATGAATTGTGTGTATACAAACAGTTCTAGAATTGTTTAGATTTTACTGCATTTATGCAGAGAGCCACTTTAACAGGCATTTTGCATTACCATAGTTTTCCTAGCTTTCACTAATTTTCTCCATTTTGTTATGATTGTGGGGTATTTTTGGTAAAACCTGTACACCAATTCATACAGTTATACAACCGGCGATCCTACTAGTCATATTATGTTCGTATTCTATCAAATTCGGGCAAAAGACCTCAGCCCCCTGAAGAATAAAAATATGCCCGCGCATAATTTGTTACATAATTCGAAAAGCTTATTTCATTGACTTGTTGGTGGAATCATAGGCGTACCCAGGGGGGGGGGAGTTCAAACCCCCACCCCCCCCCCCCCCCCCTTTGACCAAAAAATGGCTTTTAAGCGGTCTCGACCATCTAAAACCTGGTCTCGACCGACTAAAACCAGGTCTAGGCCCCAACATTTTTAGAAGCTCTCCGGTCCCGGGCTCGAAAATTTAGAAAGTACTTTGTCGCGCCTTCGAAAAATTTGTACGGACACCCCCCCCCCCCCCCCCCCCCCCCCACCCTTACTGAGAGGGGTTTTCAACTATGCAGGTACTTGGCCTACGTCTCGAAAATTTTGAAAGTACTTGGTCTCGGCTTGGACTTTTTTACAACACCCCCCCCCCCCCCCCCCCCACCCCCCTCACTTTAAAAAATCCTGGGTTTGCCACTGGGTGGAATGAGCTTCGAAAGGTAATCTCTTTTATAATTATCCCTCCGATCCGCCAACGAAGTGGCTGGAGGCATTATGTTTTCGGGTAGTCAGTACGTCCGTCGCGTTTTCGTTCTCACGATATCTTGAGAAACGCTGGACGGATCAATTTGAAACTTGGTATGTGTGTACATATTGGGGTGACAATGATTTGCTTAGATTTTGGCGTCATGGGGTCAAGTACGTCAATGTCAAATGGTTCATTATAAATATGCAAAAATGACTGGTAATTGCAATATTTCAAGAACCTATTCGCTTTAAAACATTATTTTGAGGTACTGTTTCAAAAATGTTTACACACAGGGACGTCAACCACAGCACCACCTTCGCATTAGATGCACGACTAACTGTTTTACCAATTATCGAGTCATGGAAAACAAAATATAAATAAACAAGTAATATACAAACAATACAATCCGGAAAATGCGTGACAACTGGTATAATTCGGGATTTTCCCTGACGTAAGCGTTGAGCCATTATTTATTTATTTTATTTTATTTTATTTTTATTTTTTTATATATATTTTTTTGGGGGGGTTCATTATGATCATTATTAAAAATAGGTTTATCAACATGTCGAATATTGACAGAATTCATTTGTTTCAAAATGTGTACAGGACTTGTTTTTATGTGTTTTTTTTACCAAGGACGCCAAACAAACAACACCCTTCGCATCATAATTATTCAGGTAAACAAATAACCTAGATAAGACGAGGAAATTAAAAAGGGCGAAGGTTTTATTTCCTGGTGTTAACAAACATTTGTTTTAACAAGGACGAAAATAGATGTCATTCCGATC
>JBAMJV010000971.1:0-76098 GCA_037951105.1 Echinarachnius parma | reverse complement strand
TTTTGTATGAAAAATGGTTGAAACCAATGCCTTATTCTAGAGCGCCCTCTTGTGTTTTAATGGCGCTTTTTGAATGATAACAGGCTTTTTACTTAGTCGTTTGTAATTTTGTATACCTTTCGAGTATGGTGGGGTTATAAATATTAGTTTGTAATGTTACTGTGCAGGTTTTGGTTACTAAAGTTCAGCCTTACCAAAACTGTACTACCCCTTTAATATACATTTATGTAAACAAAAATGCATAGAAAAGCCAGCACAAATATGTAATAAAAGGATAATTAAACCAGATATTTTTATTAGCATCGAACATTCAGATATACAAACAAAAAATTATTAATTAAAATACATATCAAAATTGAATATTTCAATCCCTAGCTTAAATGGGTAGTACAGTTTTGGTATATAAGGCTGAGCTTTAGTAACCAAAACATGCACAATAACACTACAAACTAATAGTTATAACTCTACCATGCTCAAAAGGTATAGAAAATTACAAAATACTAATTAAAAAGCCTACTATCATTCAAAAAGAGCCATTAAAACACAAGAGGGCGCTCTCTAAAAAAGCATTGGTTTGAACCATTTTTCATACAAAAGTATGCATGTGATGTTTTGTTGAAATACTGATTAGATAGAGAGATAATCAACAACTATTCAAAAACCTCTTTTGAATTTTTTAGAAAAAGTGTAGGCATTTTTAAAAATAAAAAATAAATCGTCGAATAAATCTGGGCCCCATATTTATTCCGATGGGATAGAATTATTGATATTTCAGCCGTTTCTGAACCGATTTTGTTCAAATAAAGTTTATTCTGCCATTAAAATTATTTTCTTCCTACGTGTTACTACGTCAGAAAGTTAATTTCCTTTCATACATATGCACTACAACACAAATACAACACAATAAGAACACAAGGGGAAACGAAATTGAGTTTGAACATAATGGTAATGCTGAGCATCGGTAGCGGTCGCCGTTTATTTACGCAAAAAACAAGAACGCCCTGACATGGCGTAAGTGCATCGAAAATGGGAATCATATAAATCAAAGTCCTGTGTGAACACACGTGTTATCAGATGCCGAGGGACTGGGAAGGGAGGAGGTTGGAAGAGGGGTCAGACTTGATGTACGCATCCCTCGCTCTACTGGTCTTCCACCTCCCGTGCTGGGAGATGAGAAAGGGCGGAACGCCCGCGTTGCTTGCGGACGTAGCGCCCCCCGACCTCAGGCTATGCAGGCCAAAAAGACCGATGTCCGGAACGAAGGGTTTAAGGGCCTCCAAAACGGTCTCGCGGGTTCTGGTGTAGCTCAGGGCGTGCCGGGTTGGAATCGGGCCCCGCTTGGAAGAGGTGAGCCTGCGAACGAGGGGGAGGGAAGAATCGAGCGGGTCGCCGAGGGCGCCGAAATACCTCTCTGCGACAGCCACGGGGCAGGTCGCTTTACGTGTCCGAGCGATCGTGACGTCGCGCCCCTGCCGGTACTGGTCGGTCTTCGAACTCGCGAGATGGATGACCATCCTGTCGGAGGAGACTGCGCAGTCTCTCCGCCGTAGAGAGCGTATATCGTCGAACCGCAGGAAGCCGGCGTAGCAGACGAAACAAACAAAAAGGGTGCGTAGGTCTGCCAGAGAAACGCTGCCCTGATCGAGTGAGGCAAGGAGCCTGCCGAGGATATCCGCCGCGACGGGTTCCTTCCGACTGACGGGAGAGGCATGCGTGCGGTTGTAGCCGTGGAGGGCGCTCTTGACCATAGGATCGTCAGTAGGAGAGGCTACGCCCACCGTGCTGTGGGCCCACTTGATAGCGGCGATCGCGGAGTCCGCTGCCGACTTCGCTCCGCTAGAAGAAGCCAGGTGTGAGATGTACAGGCACAGGTGAAACGGCTGCACTGGAAAAGGGACGATGTCATCCGAGGAGCGGGCCCATAGCAGCCATCTCCCCCATGCTGCGCGGTACTTGGAGGTTGTGGAGGACGCTTTAGATGAGACAAGTAGGGCTGGTAAGGTGCTCTGCGCCAAGGACCGGAGATATGGGCTGGATATGGAATCCACTCTGCTCGTCCAAGTATCTGGAGGTCGGCTCGAAACCGAGCGAAAATGGGAAAATGAGAACCGTTCATATAATCGAATCCGAGTTATTATGCACAACTCGATGCTTACTACATATGTATGCGCAAACAGCACAGTAATAACGCACGATTCATTACAATAACGAAATATAGGCGAATACAGGTACACACGTATGAAGTACCCCAAGAATCCAAACAACAACAAGAACATTCATTATCCAAAACACAATAAGTGTGGGGAAGGGGGGAGCAAGGCGTTCAGCACCGTGCTAGCGTTGGGGCTTAGCATGCGGAGGCCACGAAAAAACCCCAGATCTGCTGGGGGAAACGTGGGTGCGTCCAAGGGTGCATAAACGAGGGCGCACTCCCTGGCTCCTTGCTAGGGGGGGGGGGGGGGGGGGGAGGTCATTGAAGCATATACATGCACCTCAATGGGACAGTTGCGCATGCAGCAAAAAAAAAACTCGACGTACAAAATAGTGAATAGAGGCGGGGGGGGGGGGGGGGGGGGGTACCGGTGTGGATGCTTGAGCGAGAATGAGCTCATACACGCAGAGCGCGGGAAAACCGAATTACCAAAGGAATCGCTCATTACGTAATCACAATGTGCTCGCCGAAGCGGTGAGCGGGAGCCTATCGTTCAATAACGAAACGAAATAGCACTTTCTTCCTACGTGTTACTACGTCAGAAAGTTAATTTCCTTTCTATATTTACCTCTAGGTAAACCATACATATGCACTACAACACAAATACAACACAATAAGAACACAAGGGGAAACGAAATTGAGTTTGAACATAATGGTAATGCTGAGCATCGGTAGCGGTCGAGAAACGCCAAAGTAGGAAAACGAAAAGCGAAAAACGAAAACGAAAAATAAAAAGAATAGACAATTCTAGCAAATCTACATGGCATTAAAAAAAACGGGTATTTCCGCACGCATACAAAATGGGGGTGCACTGATGAATTAATCATCTCAAACAATTCGAACACGAATGACGCTCCCGGCCAAGCAATTAGCTATATATACAAACATAACGTCAATTACCAATTCATTATGACAGGGCTTCCGGCCCGTAGCGGGCGCCCTACGAATGAACAATAAATCACACTTCTCAATACAAACGTTAGTCCGCCCCATAGAGGCAATATACCGATACAAAGTCGGTCGCCATTTAAGGCGGGGCTTCCTGCCGCATGTGGGCGCCCTTCTAGCAAGCAAAATGACAGTCAATACGAAACAATAATCGCGCCTCATAGAGGCTGTATACCGATACCGTGTCGCGGTCGCCATGACAAGGCGGGGCTTCATGCCCTATGTGGGCGCCCTTCTCACAAACAAATTCGGCACTCGCGAAAAATAACATTCGTAATAATTATGCAACGGTCTCTGCTGCATAGAATAAAAAACGGCGATACACATTGGCTACCATAACAACCTATAACAAGGGCGGTGTACGATAAAATAATATCATGCTTAATTAAATCGCAAACTTACAACGCTTCGCCGATAACGGTAAAGGGAGCATAACATTTCAGACGCAATCTGAGCAATAACCGAGGTCTGTGCTACAAAATCCCGAGTTGAACGCCCTAGGCGGCAGCTTATAGTCATATCGCAATGCTAGCATAAGGAAGGACGGGTCCCTACAGAACAGCGCCGGACTGCCGAGGGAAGGAGGTGAAAATGACACCTTCAACAACCTCCAATCTAACACACGCGGATGGAAATGCCTGCCATCGGGGCAGATGCACGGCCAAAAATGCGCTGTTCGCCATTTTGGAATGACCAACGTCCCGGTAGCGAGGGACGAGGCCATGCGCGTGACCACCTGGGGTATAAGAGAGACGGGCGGGCAAAAATAATTATTACCCACCCCCCAATCCTGGCAAAAGGCGTCCATCGCTGACGCCCCCGCGCACAAAAATCTGGCGTTAAACACAGCCAGCTTCGCATTGTGGGGAGACGCGAACCTGTCTACCGTGTGGGGGCCCCACAATAACTCCAATCGAGCAAAGGTAGCATTGTCAACAGACCAATCATCGTAGTCCTTAAACTTGCTAATACTGTCTGCTAGCGTATTCTCTTCTCTTGGCAGCCACTCAGGCAAAATAATAATGTCTTGCGAATGACAATACTCGTAAATGTCCAACGCCAAGCGGTGCAGGGTCGGATTGGTACTACCGTGTTTAATAATCCGGGGCACGTTCGCGTTGTCCGAAAACCATCGAATCTTCTGGTGAAAACACAAGCTAGCAAATGCCTTAAGTGCGCGGAGCACCGCCGATAATTCACGCCAGGTAGAGCTGGTGAGCTTCTCCGACGACGACCACAAACCGTGAACGCGCAAGTGGGGTCGCCCCTGGACGTGAGCGCCATAACCGAAGCCACTCGCATCCGAGAAAATCTGCATCGTCGCGGCAAGGCGAAATCTAAAGGGAAAACCGTTGAGGGACGCGATGTTTTCCCGCCAAAACCTAAGCTCGCGAACAACATCTTCCGGTACAAAGACAGAGGAAGACCAAGAGGACCTAGATTCGATCGCGCGGTACGTAGCGCGGGTCATCAATCTCGATACTGGCCCGACAGCCAGAGACATCGACACTACACGTCCTGCAAAAGATGCGAGAGTAACGACGGGGATCGAATCGGACGCTGACGAGTGCAGCAGGATATCGTCAATGGACGACAGCAATGCGTCTAACTTAGCTTGAGGAACCCGGAAAGAAGCGGAAGGCGAATCAATGACGAGCCCCAAATATTGAATATTGCTAGACGGAACCCAAACGCACTTGGCTTCGCTGGGAACAAAACCGCTGCTTGCAATAGTCCGCTTAAAGGGGAATTCCACCCCAGAAATGTGATGTTTGCTATTAAATGAGGTGAATATGAAGAATCATGATCGAAAATCTGAGCCAAAACGGTAGAGCAATAAAAAAGTTATGACAGGATGAACTTTGCTCCGATTTTTAGTATCGTTCGCAATTGCTATCGATCGTGACGTCACTTGCGAGCTGTAGCCATTTTGACTTCTACATGGAAATTTTACAAAATTGAAATTTTCTTCATTATAAAGCAAATTTATGAGCTTACAAATTCCAATGAGGTTGGCCCATCGATATTCTTCTATGAATTCGTGAAAACAAGCAGAGAAAATTTATTTTTTAGCAACGAAAATGAGAAATAAGTGTATTTTCATGTACTAAAGCCATGGCGAGTTGCTCGTGAATGATGTTGCATATGGCGGCAATTTTGAAACGATGGCTCATTACTACATGATGTTCAAATAGGTATAACTCCCGTGTTTCTTGTCCGATTTTGATCAAATTTTCACCAATTATTCCTCTTGTTCTGCTTATTCAAATAACGATTGGTTTTATCAGGCCCGGAATACCCCTTTAACCAACGCGAGAGTAGACGCGGCAACATCCAAAGAAGGTGAAATAATGAGACCGTCATCGATATAGATGTATGCCATTAATCCGCGCGAGCGCCAATAATAGGCCAATGGTCTCGTCAGCTTAGTGAACAAATGACACGCGCTGCTAAGACCGAAAGGAAGGACAGTGAACACGTAATGACGTGTCACGCAATCAGAATGGCGCCAAGCAAAACCTAAGAATTCGCAGTGAGGGGGAAAGATATCAACGTGGTGATAGCCCGACTTCAAATCGAAAGAAAAATAAAACTGACCTGCGCCCAATACCTGAGCTATATGAGCCAAATCCTCATATTTAAAATCAATTTTGGCAACAAACTGATTGGGGTGACGAAGGTCCAAAACCAAACGCAATTTTTTACCTTGCGCGACTGTCAAAGGGTTACAACAATGAGGCCTGTGCGGGACCTCGACTACGCATCTATTACGTAACAATTCATCAATTGCGCCCTCGACGAAAACGGGACGATCCAAACTAGATTTATTATTATTAGCGTAAAAGGCTGGGGGCGCCGTGATGAAAGGTATCTTATACCCGTGCTCAACAACACCCAAAATGAAGGGGGTAGCATTCAATTCTTCTTTCCAAAAACCCAAACATGGTCTCAATTTACCTTTGACGCCATCAGGCGGAAATGCGGTGACTGGGACGCTCGAAGTCGACGGCCTGGAGCTAGAAGGGGCTGGGAGCGGTGGCGGGGGCTCCTGGGGCCGGGCGACGCATGGGGCGAAGAGAGGGGCAGTTGGAACGGACGTGGCCTGGCACACCGCACTGGAAACACAAGCGTGACTCGGGGCGGCGGTAGGGGGCGTAGCTGTAGGAGCTCCGAAAATGGCCGCCACGAAAAGGACGAGACTGATGGTCCTGTTGAGGGCGGGAAAACCTGGACGTGCCCTGACGCTTGGAGGCCGCCTTCTTTGAAGCTTCGGCTTTCTTGGCGGCGGCTGCTTTCTCGGCCTTTTTGATACGCTTTTCGTCGCCGGAATCATCTGCCAGCTCATCCTCCACGTATTCGCTGACTGTGGCCCAACCGAGGGCGGAGCGATCCGCAAGTCGGATGTGCTTTTTCCTGGTAGCTATGGCGGTGCGGGCCTGGGTCAGGTGACCCAAGACGGCGGGAACGTCGAGCTCCTCTAGAGCGGCGAGGGCGTGGCCGATGTGCTTGTCAATGACACCGGTGAAGAGATATTGTCGCCTGTTCCCTTCGTGCTTGAAAGCTACGTCGCGGGGCTGTTCCTCATCAGAACAGGGACGCTTACAGACAGAATCTACCTTTTTCTGGAGGGATTCTATGGCGTCCAAGATGGCCTGGGTGGGAAGAGCGGTGGGATCGCAATCCATGACTGGAAGAAGGCGGGAGATGAAAAACAGACAGGCGACCGGTGTGGATGCTTGAGCGCGAATGAGCTCATACACGCAGAGCGCGGGAAAACCGAATTACCAAAGGAATCGCTCATTACGTAATCACAATGTGCTCGCCGAAGCGGTGAGCGGGAGCCTATCGTTCAATAACGAAACGAAATAGCACATTCTCTTTCAAATTTTACACTCAGTTTTTCATTACCTCACAACAAAATTATTTTGTGCAGCACCCTCTATACCAAAACTGAACTACCCCTTTAATAGGAAGGAAAATATATATGTGGAGAAATAACAAAAGAAAACGGAACAAAAATATACAACACATCACAATACTATGGGTTCAAAAACTTCAAATAGTATACCTACATCTACATTCTACATTATGTGTGATAGTATATCAAATGACACTCTGCTTTGGTTAACACACACAGAAAATCGTTGTTAGTTTTTTTGGAAAGGAAACGCTATAATTTTTGCTTAATTTCATTGTTACATTAATCTATTTTGACTGAAAACTTGAGGCTGCCATGTTTTCCAACAATAAGTAGGAAACAAATGATACAACCCTATCATTTGGGAGGAGCCAAAATGATAGATATATACTCACATGTTCATTCATTGAAAATATCATGGATGAGAAGATACTTTTTTGGTAATATAGATTCTTTTATTGATAATTTAATGCATACATTTATGCCCAAAAATTGTCAATTGAAGCCTACTTTTGGTGATGTTCACTTTTTAAGATTGTCAATAGGTGCAACTAACCCTTTTTGGAAAAATGTTTTTTTGGCTTATAGTATTTTACAGTCTAAAAGTTTTCGCGATATATCTTGTCAGCCTCTATGGTTTAATAGTCATATTCAGGTGAATAACGTGTGTGTATTTTATAGTTCTTGGTACGAAAAGGGTATAATATGTATTAACGATTTGTTAGATGAAGATGGAACTTTTTTGTCACTCAATGAATTTAAATTGAAATATCAAATTACAGTTAATTTTTTGCAATACTTTGGCCTATGTGAAGCTATTAAATCTGGTTTCAATAACCGTTGTGGTATTTTTGTGAAAATGGAACAGCCTTTAAGATTAGATTTAATTTCCCTTATTTGTCAATTTCGAAAAGGATGCTCGCATATATATGCTTTATTATTACAACAAAAAAGGGAAGAATGTAAAAGCTATACAAAATGGAAAAGGTTTTTTAATATTGATGAATCCATATGGCAGAAGTATTGTGCTCTTGCATTTAATTGTTCTATTGATGTTAATTTACGTTGGTTTCAATTTACAATATTACATAGAATTTTGTTTACAAACGACATATTGTTTAAATTGAACATGGTTGAAACTGAATTATGTTCCTTTTGTAATGCTCATACTGAAACAATTACTCATTTATTTTGTGATTGTCAATTTGTTAAAATTATATGGGCAAAACTAGAAAGATGGATTAACATAAGTGCTGGTTGTAACATACATTTTACAAATGAAAATATATTGTTTGGATTAAGAGGTTTAAATAATAGAGCAATAAAATGTTTATTGTTCGTTAGTAAGCAAATAATATTTCGAAGTAAACTAGTGAATAAAATACCTGTATTTTCTCAGTTTAAATCAGCTTCAATTTCATATTATAAAAATGAAAAATATATATTTAGTTTGAAAGGTCATGGTAAATACTTTGATAAAAAATGGTTTTCCTTGAGAAGTATGTTTTCTGATATTGTTTAATTAGTTATATTTATACAAAGAAATTATACGACAGTTCATTTATGGTTCATTTATTGTTATTGTTATGATATGCTTGTAAATGTCATGCTATGTTTAATTTTGTTTTACTTATACCAATAAATGCCCTGTGGAGGGGGGGAAAAAAAAAAAAAAAAAAAAAATGTTTTCCAACAGTACCACATGACATATCACATGATCACATCTGAGTGTGCACTAACAAAAGCGGGATGTGTAACCACTGTTGTTAAATCTGCTGCTATGTCAGTGGTTATGTAACACTTTGGTTAGAGCCAATCAAATACAATTTCATGCAGTACTGTTGGAAAACATGGCAGCGTCCAGTGTTCAGTCAAAACATATGAAAGTGGTTTAAACAACATTTGACTATTTCCATTATCAGTGATACCCAAGAGGAAATATGCAAATAGAAGTGACCGGAATAATGCACTTATCAGTGCGTGTGCGTGTCCAGTGGCGTAGTATGGTCGGACTGATTGGGAGGTCCAATTCAGAAAGGTCCACTTTTTGTCAGTCTCGGGTCCACTTTTTGTCGGTCTCGGGTCCACCTTTTATCGGTCTCGACCATCTAAACCAGTGGTCTTAACGAATGATCTCGGCATCGGTCTCGATTTTATTTTTGGCGACGTAACGGACATTTATAATTATATTTATTTTGGGATAAGTTAGTCCCCAAAAGCATGTTTCAATTATAATTTCGAGCGTGCATGTTATTGATAATTTGATTTGATTTATTTATATATTTTTTAATTTATTTTGTTATGTTATATAATGTAACACAATGTAACTCCATGTAATTTTCCAAATGTTTAGTATGTTCCGTTCTCCTTTTCTTTTGTTATGATTTGAACAGCCCTGATGAAGTCCTATATGGACGAAATATTGGCGCAATAAAGTGAAGCACAAGCTAGCTACGCCTCACCAGCAGTCCTTCTTTCGATTTAATATGTTAAAGGGGTAGTACAGTTTTGGTAAGGCTAAACTTAAGTAACCAAAACCTGAACAGTAACATTACAAACTAATATTTATAACCCCACCATGCTCGAAAGGTATACAAAAATACAAACGACTAAGTAAAAAGCCTGTTATCATTAAAACGCCATTAAAACACAAGAGGGCGCTCTCATATAAGGCATTGGTTTCAACCATTTTCATACAAAATTATGCATGTGATGTCTTGTTAAATAATGATTAAATATAGAGCTCATCAACAACTATTTAAAAAACGCTTTTTAAAAATTTAGAAAAAGTGTAAGCATTTAAACAAAAAATTGAAAAAAATCATCTAATTATTTGGGCCCCAAATAATTATATGATCGGATATATTTATTGATATTTCACCCGATTCTGGACCGATTTTGACCAAATAAAGTTTATTCTGCCATTAAAATTGCATGTTCTCTCAAATTCGACACTCAGTTTTTCATTACCTCACAAAAAAATTGTGATGTGCAGCGCCCTCTCTACCAAAACTAAACTTCCCCTTTAACTACTGGTATCCAAACGTGTACGTGGGTTAAAGCACTCTTTGCTTTATTCATATTCATCGCTTTAACCCCGCATGCCGGAGTTCCCCGCGAACTTCACCGGATCCACTTTTGTATAGGCGGCATCACTTCACTAGTTCAACTAACCATGGCAACCGACCAAGAGACGGACACGATATACCACCCCGACCCCCCTCAATAAGCCAGTTCGTAGTTACAATCTGCGCATGCGCGTAATTACTGCTCTCTACGGCCAGATTCCATCGATCGCGAGAATCAAAGGAGCCACTCGTGCAATTGAATGCGAATTATTTGTTTACGTTTTTAAAATCTGGATCAGGATCAAAATCAGCCCATCGTTTTTGTATTCCCCCATCCAAGGTTAATAGCATAATATGTACTATTTCATAGAACAAGAACCGATTTGATAGAATGTGTTATTCATGTGTAATGATATTTATTGATCAACTTCACCGAGCCTTGCTCGTCCTGGCTATATAGCACGCGCGTATTAGCACGCACGTATTATCGTATTCCGCTTAATGCCGCACTATCCAACGCAAAAACAGTTTTTGCCGACTGATTTCTCTCTCCATTTATTAGCAAATGCAAACAAAATTTCGTTTATGTGATCCGCAATGTATATAAATTGATAATGATTACCGACTTTCTTGTTTTGAAGACCGCTACATGTAGAAAGAAATATTATATCCCGTCTGTTTTACTTCCGATTGCGTCCTAAAACATATGCGTTCAATTATATAATATAGATACTGTATGATTTAGATACAATAGCTGGATATATAATTAGATAGATAGATAGATAGATGGATGGATGGATGGATGGATGGATGGATGGATGGATAGATAGATAGATAGATAGATAGATAGATAGATAGATAGATAGATAGATAGATAGATAGATAGATAGATAGATAGATATTTTAAACGGTACATTGTACGAATGGGCGGTATGCTTATCGCCCGCCTTGTAGCATTATTGCGTGTAAATGATTCACCTGGATTTTTCACAAGAAAGTTGATATGGGGAAAAATCGGTAAATTCTTGAATATACTTTACAACAAATGTGTTCTTTATGAGTTTATGCAGCTGCTCGTATTTTTTCCACTTTGATTTTATGCATCTAATGATGGTTTTATGCTGTCAAACTAAACTTATCCGGTAATATGACATGATACCATACACTTAAAGGGGTATTCCGGGCCTGAAAAAAAACATTCGTTATTTGAATAAGCAGAATAAGAGGCATAATTGGTGAAAATTTGATCAAAATCGGAAAAGAAACACGGGAGTTATACTTATTTGAACATCATGTAGTAATGAGCGATCGTTTCAAAATTGCCGCCATATGCAACATCATTGACGAGCAACTCACCATGGCTTTAGTACATGAAAAAACACTTATTTCTCATTTTCGTTGCTACAAATTATTCTTTCTCTGCTTGTTTTCACGAATTCATATAGAATATCGATGGGCCAACCTCTTTGGAATTTGTAAGCTAAATTTGCTTTGTTATGAAGAAAATTTAAATTTTGTAAAATTTCCATGTAGAAGTCAAAATGGCTGCAGCTCGCAAGTGACGTCACGATCGATAGCAATTGCGAACGATACTGAAAATCGGAGCAAATTTCATCCTGTCATAACTTTTTTATTGCTCTACCGTTTTGGCTCAGATTTTCGATCAAGTTTTTTCATATTCACTTCATTTTATAGCAAACATCACATTTCTGGGGTGGAATTCCCCTTTAAAGGTAGTTCAGATTCGTCAAATCAGATGCGCGGCGCCATCTTGTGTACACGTTGCGCACGGTGCGTGATGCACATTAGCTCAGTTTCATGCGGTGCGCGCAAACTAGCCCAGTTCAAAATGGCGACCCGCTGTGTAGCATCCCCACGCTTGATGCCCTTTAACTGTACGTTGATGCCCGTTGATCTGAGTTGATGGAACATCGGACTACGCCCTCAGCGTCACCCAAGCTCCTTGGTCTAATTACGAACTGGCTTATACACCACTGCACCCACGGCACCCGCCACCCGGATCAAGAACACTATAGATACATTAAATAGGCTTCATTCTCATTACAATTATCTAGTTGAATGCCAATCTAAGGAAATCGCCCCTAAATGATTGTTTCTTAAGAAATCATGTGCACTCGACCTCGATACCCCAACTAATAAAAAATGGACCACCACACTATGGCACGCTACCTGTCAACTTCGTGACATAGCCATTGAAGGCCTCAATCGTAAAATAAATGTAACAGAACAACTACTCAATAACACAAAAGAAGAACTTTTTGAACAATCCCACCCAATCCATATTATCATGAAACGCTCAATGGCATCAACGCCCAAACGAGGAAACAAATTGCAACTGATGCTAAGTCCAAGAAAAGGAAGCTGAGACGAGATAGGGCCCTCTATGAACAGCTTAAACCAATCCTAGAGGACAACATAGACGCACAGTGTGTAGACAATACCACACGACCCGCTAGACACAATAGACGGTACAATAGGACACTGTACAAAAAACGCAGACGGTCCACCAACAAAACCCCCCTAGCACCTCCCACACTCAATTCTCAGTCTGACAATAGTGATATAGATGACACTATCCATGAAGACAGAAGTGTACCCATTGTTAATCTCTCTAACTATGAACTTTCTGCCTCTGAGACCAGCCTTCTCTCGAAAGGACTCTCTTTTTGCCCCACCCCCTCAATATTGATACTCTACAATTGCAGAGAGACGTTCATGAGTTAGAGCGAGTAATGAAGCTAAAGGTGCATTTTTGTTGACCCTCAATCCTCTGATAACCACCCAAGCAACCCCACCCTCCCAACTCTACCCCCACCCACACAACCCAATGATGACAATGTGTTAGATAAGACTTTGGATGGGGTTGAGGCGGAGAACGCCACAAGGGAATATCCCAAACGGGGCAAGAGCTCGTGGATACCCCCAGTTCACAATCCCCATTTAGACATATTTTTTGAGAACATTGGTAAGGATATTAGGGAACTCACAAACACACACAATAGAAGGCATGGGAACAATCTTTCTAAACAAGAGCGGACGGCTCTTCGCAGTCTCCAGAGCAACTCAGATATTGTTATTAAAGGGCAATGAAACCCAAGCAAAATGTTGCTTTCATAGTCTTGAAGAGATTAAGAAGAATAATCTCTGAACGTTAGAGCATAATCTGGTAAGAAACAAGAAAACTACGGCTCTTTGAAGGTCCATTTATTCCTATGGGGAACTCAAATTGGCAACGCACTCTGATAAGTGCGTGGACAACTCCCCATATGTTTTGTACACAAATGTTCCCATTTTTACAGTTTTCTTCATAGTCACATTTTCCATTCCCCCAACTCATGATATGTTATGTATAAAAGCATTCTACAAAACATATGTTGAACTCGAACGAAGGGTAAACATACATTTTGAGAGAATTCAACAAAACTGAAATTTTGTATACAAAATGTATGGGGAGTTGTCCACAACTTTGCCAGAGTGCGTTGCCAATTTGAGTCACTCAAAGAAATACATGGCTCTTTTCAAAGAGCCATAGTTTTCTTATTTCTTGACCGATTGTGCTCAAATTTTCAGAGACTATTCATTATATTTAGTGTCTTATAGTGCATACAACAATTTGTCTGGATTTCATTGTCCTTTAAACCGGCAGACAAGGGGTCAGCTGTGGTAATTATGTCATCAGACGATTACATTCAAGAAGGGAACAGACAAGTCACAGATACGGACACATACCTGAAACTCGATCACGACCCCACTGACGAATACCTCACACAAGTAAGAGATGCAGTTGAAGCACTCGATATATAGTCCGCAAAAAAAGAAACTGGACACTTGTAAAAGTTAAAACATTTCATATTTATGTACGATAAATTGTAGATTATCATACATCAAATTAAAGGGAATTTAGTCCTCTGCATGCAGGGTATAAATTAAAGGTGCAATCGTTCATGCATGAACTGCCATGGTCAATTAACAATAGCAAGGTCTGTTTTCAAAAATAGCAAAAACGATGGAGGACCACACCATTCGACTGAAATTATCAGGATGATAGTGAGCGTTTCACTTAAAACAAGATGTGCGGGGCAAGTAAATTATGACATTATTTTACTTTATTGTTATGAACAACTCTGAAAATACAAATTTGTCAATAAAACAGGGCCAGGTTATGAGAGCATCATCATACTGGTCTGTATTAGAGGCATGACGCTTGTCTGTTTCTGTGTGTTCCCTGCAATTTTAACCATAGTTATCTAGAGAAATGTCATGTTAAAGACTGCCCAACTGTTTGACCAATGGTGACATCAGGTTTTGAAGATCTTTGGACTACGGTAGCATTCTTGAGAAGAATTGATACCATTTTTCATGCTGAAATAAGGGCACAAACTGTGGTTTCGACTAATAAACCTTTACCATGGAATTCCCCATTTTGTTACTTTTGGATGAAAATAAAACCTATAACGTTCACAATTTGTCTCCATTTATACTTTTTATTGAGATGAAGATTTGTATTAAACAATTATGCCATGTCATGAATATAGCATTTTAGATTATGCTTATCAACATTTACATGGTTGAGTGGATGTTCCATTTTTGCTATTTTTGAAAACAGACCTTGCTGTGCTTAGTTGACCGTGACAAGTCATGCATGAATGATTTCATCTGGATTGTATGCCAATATTGAAGAGGGCCATTTTATCTTTAATTTGATATACAATATCATATATTTTATCCTAAATGAATATGAAATATTTGTTTTGATACAAGTGTCCAGTTTCTTTTTTTGCGGAGTATAGATGATAGAACAAAAGGAACCTTGGTACCAAGGCACACCTCTTGCCCCAACATATATTTTTTACCCAAAATACACAAAGAGAATAACCCAGGGAGACCCATTGTTTCTGGCTGTTCATGCCCCACTGTGGAAATTTCAAGATTCCTGGACTTTCACTTAAGGCCACTAGCGGCTAAGCTACCATCACACTTGCAAGACACAACTCACTTCCTAAAACACATTGAATCCTTGAACACACAATTTGCTCCCATCCCAACACGCACCACCCTTGTTACAGCGGACGTAAAATCCCTGTATACTAACATACCCCATGGAGAAGGTCTCAAAGCGACCAGAGACTCGCTAAACAATCGTGACCACTTACAACCTCCCACCAATCAGTTAATTAGATTGCTAGAATTAGTTCTGCACCTGAACTACTTCCAGTTCCAGGAATCAATCTACCAACAAATCCAAGGCACAGCCATGGGGACCCCATGTGCTCCGTCCTACGCAAACCTGTTTATGACCGCCTTGGAGAAAATAATCACCCAATCCAATAAAGCCCGTAGCATGATACCTGGTACTTGGAAGAGGTACATAGACGACATTCAGTTCATGTGGGTAGGTTCCCCCCGGACTCTCTCCCACTTTCAAACCTACATGAACTCACTCCACCCAACGATCAAGTTCACGTTTGAGACATCGGACACAGAGGTCCCCATTCTAGACACTTATGTTCTCCTTCACAATGGCCAACTTCACACAGAACTCCACACCAAACCGACAGACACACATGCGTACCTTCTTCCCACATCATGCCATCCTAGACACACATTCAAATCCATACCATACAGTCAGGCCCTTCGCATACGCCGTACCTGCTCAAACCCGATATATGCCGATCATCACCTAAATGAACTCAAAGAACAATTGGTCAATCGTGACTATGATCCCATTGAAGTAGATATAGCCATCAATCGGGCCAAGCAAACACCACGGGATGAGCTCCTCACATACCATAAACGTAAACGAACAAATAGGCCCCATTTTGTTTGCACATACAATTCAACCACAGCTCAAATCCCCAAAATTATTGAAAAACACTCCCACCTCATATCTCAATCAGACCAACTTAGTTTGCAAAATATTCCCGGAACGCCCCCTTCTCTGTTATCGCCGTACACGCTCCCTTCACGACATCCTTGTCAATGCTAAGGACCCACGCCCCAAAATAGACAACACAGTTGAGAAGGGTTTCTTTTGTTGCCAAGTCAAGAAGTGCCCCCTTCACAAACACATCACAGAGACAAGGACTTTCACTAGCTCAGTCACCAATGAAACTTACAATATTTCATCACACATGGACTGCAAATCAGACTGGGTCAATACTTTCTTACTTGTAAGAAATGCAACATACAATATGTAGGTAAAATTGAAACTAAATTGTACACACGCCGGAATAACACTCGATCAGAAATAAAACAAGTTAATACTCAACATGCCCAAAGCCTACGCTACACGATACATTTCAATCAACCAGAACACTCTATTGACCACCTACAGATTATTGGAATCGAGCAAATCAAGACAAAATTACGCCCCATTATCCTACAGCGAGAATCGTATTGGATATCAAAATTGCGCTCTCTACGGCCAGGTGGCCTGAACGCGGAACTATAGGTGCATTATTGGTCAGCGCTCGGTCCACTTGGCTACATAATTTTATATTTGATATATCCTTTAGTGGAACACCCAATTTGCTTCCAGTTCTTTTCCTCGATTTGACCACATTTGTTTGGACACTGTCACACACATTTTGTGAGGTAATTATATATATATTATGTTTGTTGCTGCAATTATAATGATTATAAGCATGTATTATTGCTCTATGATTAAGCCCATAATTGTAGTGTTATATTATTTGGTTGAGGTAATTGCCACTCTTATATATGATTTTATGTCCGGTACATACTCATATACCTGCTTTATATGTTTATGCTGCACTTATCACTGCGATATAATGTACTAGCTTGCTCAAATTATTTTCTGGCTTACACCTCCCCAAAGCATGATAATGTACTAGCTTGCTCAAATTATTTTCTGGCTTACACCTCCCCAATGCATGATTGCATGCACATTAATAATATGCCTGCGTTATACGTTTGTTGCACTTGCATCATTGTGATATGTGCTTGCACATAACCTCACATTATTTTATAATTTATACCTCATCATTGGCATTGTTGAGTATACACTTGTTTGCAAATGTGCTTACCTATAGCTTTGTATTATCATTTTATGGCTTACACCTCCTTTATTAACCATATATATTGATTTGTTGTAATTGTATAAATACTGCGTGTTTGCTCAAATGCTTTTTGATTGAATGTGTGATTGCATGCACGGTAATTATATACTTGCCTTATTATGTCTCACTTAAATCATTGTGACATTTGTGCTTCCCCATAATTGTATATCATTTTATGGCCCACGGTAATTATATGCCTGCTTTATACGTGTGCCGCACTCACATTATTGTATATGTGCTAGCTTGCTTGTATTATTTTATGGTTTATATTTCTTTTTAAAAAGACTGAACGCATGATTGCGTGCACGGCTTTATATATATGCATGCTGTATATGTACTAGTAATTTACCCGTCACCAGATCTTTGAGTAAGATAATGTTGTATGTTGTATTTTTGTATTTCGTTATTTTTTGTATCTCTCCTGCAATTTTTTTTGGTGTTAATTAATGGAATCTCTGTATGGTTATGATATGATTTAATCAGATTTCAAATTACAAATTAGATTATTTAATCCAATCACTAAATATACGTATACATTAGAAAATATTAATAGTAATATTAATCGTAAAATCTTCTCCTACATCCACCCCCCCCCCCCCCCCCCCCGTCGAAATACTTGACCGACACCCGGCCCCTCACAAATGTTGTTTGACGAAATAACCCCTCCTCGAAAAAATGTTCACTGACACCCCCCTCGAATATTCTTCACTGCCCATCGAAAAATCTTCACAGACACCCCCCCCCCCCCTCGAGATTCGTCACCGACACCCCCCCCCCCTCAAGATTCTTCACCGACACCCCCCCCCCCCCCCCCCGGTGGTGATTCAATCTCATATTCACAGACATATGCGTATCCAGGGGGGGGGGGGGGGTTCAAATCCCCCTTTGATGAAAAAGGGTCGTTTTGGGGGTTCAACCCCCCCCCCCTTATACAAAATATTCTCCCACCCCCCTTACAAATACTTCACCGACACCCCCCTCGAAAACTCTTCACCGACAACCCCCCCCCCCCTCGATAAATCTTCACCGACAACCCCCCCCCCCCCTCGAAATACTTGACCGACATCCGGCCCCTCAAAAATGTTGGTTGACAAAATAACCCCGCCCCCCTCAAAAAATATTCGCGGACACCCACTCCCCTCACAAATTCTTCACCGACATCCCCCCCCCCCTTCGAAAGAATCTTTACTGGTACCCCCCTCTTGAAAAAATCTTCACTGACACCCCCCTCGAGTGGATTCCCGGACATTGTGGTGTTGTAGGTAATGAGATTGCAGACCTCTCAGCGAAACAAGCCCTTGGACACACTTTTATTGAAATAGAAAATAAATTGAATGAATCAGAAGTAAATGCAATACTGTCATTATATGTTGTAAATATGTGGCAGGAAAGGTGGAATGCCTCGAATAGTGTCTTAAAGAAAATGAAAAAGAATATAAATATAAAATACATTGATACATGGTGCTCTAAAAATAGAAAAAATGAAGTATTGTTACACAGGATTCGAATGGGGTGTCTTGGACTCAATGCACATTTACATAAAATTGGTCTTAAATTATCCGGCGATTGTCAGTTTTGTAATGAAATTGAAACTTTTGAACACTTTCTTGTTGATTGTACAAAATATATTATTGAAAGGACAATGTTATTTGTAGAATTAGGAATGAATGAAAAACAAGATATATATAAGATGTTGGAAATATTCCATACAAAATTGCAAGTGGCATTGATTAATTTCATTTATAGAACTAGAAGGTTCGATGAATAGCAAAAAAGGATTTGTATTCAGATTATTGTAAATATTTGCTTAGCATCTCTATTATATTGTTTTAGAAGTATATTTTTGTATACAATTACTAACAAATTGATGTATTCTATGTAAAAGAGCCCACTGAATGAGTGCTTTATTTGATGTTTGTTGAATGTTTGAAATTGATGAATATATATATTGTTTTTGAATTTGGCATGCATAATTGCATTATTTGGAGCCCAACAGATTGCACCTGACACCTCATTTTCGAGCATCTGAGGGGTCTAGGCTCGGCTTGCACACATACCCTGGTATGTTACCGAGCTGAGAAGTCTGCACGATGTACTGTGCCGGACTGACCAGATGATGCACTGTTAGGTCGGATTTGAGCGATGGACAGGCAGCATGAAGTAGGAACTCCATAAAAATGATTACAAAAAAAAAAAAAAAAAATTATAATAATAATAATTAAGTATTATGGCGTAAATATTCATTTTGAATGAACGCCAAAATAATAAAATAACAACAACAACACCCATCGAAAATTCTTCACCGACAACCCCCCCCCCCCTTCGAGATTCTTCACCGACATTCCCCCCCCCCCCCCCCCCCCTTCGAATGAGTCTTCACCCGTCCCGGTACCCCCTCTTGAAAAAATCTTCGACACCCCCCTCAAAAATTCTTCACCGAAATCCCCCCTCGAAATTGGCCGACACGTACCCAGCCCCTCGAAAAAAAAATTGACGAAATAACCCCCCCCCCCCCCCCCCTCCCCTTGTAAAAACTCTGGGTACGCCAGCGATCAAAGGTTCAAACAATAAACAGTATTAATTAAATCGTTGGCAAGTAGATCAATAACCCTAATTCCTTGCTCATCTTGTTTACACATTATTTACAAAAAAGCACACCTTTTTTATACTTGAGTACACTATGCAATTCGAAATTAGCCTTTATACATAATTATTTCATACTAGCTGTACCCGCGGAAATCCGCGGGTTTTTTGTGAGAGAAAGGCGATGATGATATAGCGATACTTTAAAACTTTATTATTCCCAAAGTCATCACTTAAAGGTAGCGTTGAGTATTGGTATTTCCCGAAGTGCCCCTGATAATTGTTTGTAAGATACGGAAGAACTAACTGTCAAATTGAAAGAACAAACAATTTTAATGACAGAATAAACTTTATTTGATCAAAATCGGTTCAGAAACGGATGAAATATCCAGACCATAAAAATATTTGTATTAAAAAATTCTTCACCGGGGGAAGGTTGTTGATGATAATCTCTATTGAATCATTATTTTAACAAAAACTTTAAATGCACACTTTTGTATGAAAATGGTCAAAACCAATCACTCTTTTAGAGAGCGCCCTCTTGAGTTGCAACGACTTTTTATGAATGATAACAGAGGATTTACTTAGTCGTTTGTAATTGTGTATACTTTTCGAGCATGGTGAAGTTTTAACTATTATTTTGTACCGTAATGGTGCAGGTTTTGATTACTAAAGTTAAGTTTAACCAATACTCAACTATCCCTTTAAATAGTATAACTATAGGACAAAATAAACACGGGCGACTCAATCCCGCCCACAACACGTCGGGGCCCCGTCCAACGATGTCATCCGGTCAATGTATTACATTAGATACAGTTCACTATATAATATGCTCGTGTACTTGCTAATAAAGTAGCTTTGCCGCTCCACCCCACCCCCCCCCCCCCCTCCCTCGACCACAATTGCCTGCATGACACATAACCCCGTGTCCCCTAAGCTTTTCATATCCACACTAAATTCTTCGGCGTATATATATTTTGTCCTATTCTTGTCAAACCAGATGATGAATGTTCTTTGAAGGGAATAGTAGCCGTCTATATGCCTACATGTATTGCATAATAAATGAGCAGATACCTCCCACATCCATTCTCCCCCCCCCCCCCCCCCCCCGGGCCCCCAGACGTCTTCTCTGGTATAGTACAAATGTAGTAGCTTCCACTGATTCACGACTGGCATAATACAATAATCTTACCGCAAGTTGGCGAGGTTGTATAATCGTGTATGGAGCGAATGAGCAAAAGAGTGACCATTGTCGATGGTCAGTGAGCTATGCAAACAAACTCCGCTACGGCGGGGTGATTAAGAAGACTCCGTGGCTTAATACAATGCACAGCCTTCTACCTGAGTGTTATCGAGCGCAGCTAAATTGAAGCTGTTGTCATTTTATCGTTACTGCCTTTGCAAAAACGATGCCAAACGGGAATAGCGATCATTACCATACCATCCGCCTAATATAAAAATTGATATTTTTTAAAACCTGGGTAGTTTTGCAACGTGTAAAATTCAGAAGGCTTTCTCAATATAATATTCGTTTTATCGACTCCGTTTTATATTCGTCGAACAAAGTTGCGGCGATAAATCGTTAGTCAGTGCTCGGCGCCTTAACTTTAGCAACCGGCATTGCTGACTTTCCCTTTTCTTCGATCTGGAGGACGACCACGGGGCGGGGGCGACTCGGGAATACCTTATTGTCCTCCGCAAAACGTATATCCTTCGATCCCGACGGTCGGGGAGTCGCCGAATTCTCGGGGTGAGGATATCTCGAGTGGGACACATTTGGGGGATTGAAGCTTACCGTATTAATATAATAGACTAGCTGTTCGCGCCCGTTAAACGGGCGCTCTTTGCTGCGGCAGCCATTTTGTTTTGTCGAGGTGTTACTTGTCCTTTAAAGCTATATTTTTGATTATTTCGTTGCTTGTATCACAAACTGCACGACGATCTCCAAATGAAGTATTGGTACAATGAAGAGATCATTTTGTGTTCTTTCAAACTTCTATATTTTGAGCTGTTACATAATAAAAACCTGCGAACGGTTATCTCCCACCTATTTTTATTTTTTGTTTTTATTTATTATTATTAATTTTGTTTTGTTTTGGGGGGTGGGGGTGGAGGGGGAAACCTCTCCATTATTTTGGGCGATGGACCCCCTCCCCCCCCCCCCCCCCCCCCCAACAGACACACACGCACCTGTGGAAAACGGCTACATCCCCCAGCTCCCTCCCCACCCCGCCCATCAATGCCGCCTCCAATGTACACAAATAACCAATTGTCTTGGTCTCTACCCCAAACATTGTGTCGCAAAACAGTTTTAACACAACAGATCTGTTTGGATACATGTATACTTTGATAATTCGAGACCCCACCTTTTTTCAAGTGCTTGAATATCATACAGATATAAATTCCGTCATTCCGGGGAAAATTGTTATCATTTCCTTATCCTGTGTGTTTTGTTTCGTTTTTTGCTGCTTTATAAATCAAACTGGGTGCGATCACCCCGTGAAAATCATTAAGGTACATTCACTAATACACACGGTATTGGAAATAATTCAGAAGATTAAGAATAATCAAAACAATGTTGTATTGTATCACCTGTTCCTTACAACAAAATAATACCAAACATATTATAATCAGTAATATTTATACACGTAGCCTACTTATATCTATTTGGTTGCTGATTATTCAATCAAACTATAGATTAAATTATGTTGATGCTATTTTAGGCACTGAACCCCCCCCCCCCACCCCAAATCCCCTTCCCCCTACGCCCCCCCCCCCCCCCCCTTCCCCACTTACACAATACACCCGAAAAACGGTGATCCCCTCCACCTACTTTTGGGCGATAAGCACCATCTAACTGTTGGTGATGGATACCCCCATTCCCCGCCTAATAAAAAGCCTCGGAAAACAGTTACCCCACCTCGCCCCCCCCCCCCCCCCCCCCATCAAGTGTTCCTGGTCAACGATGAATTTTGTAGAGTAATTCCTCCTCCTCATGACATCCCGAATGTACAATACAAACTGCGTCAAGTTTTCTCCTCACCCCCCCCCCCCCCCCGCCACACACACACCCGTATTTTGGGCAAGGATCCCCCTCCCCTGTTTTGGGCGTTGCCCCCCCCCCCCCCCCCCCCCCCGCCAACGGGGGAAAACAGTAAGATCCTCCCACCGCCCGAGACTATAATCGCTATGTAAATAATCTATTTCTGCGGCTGGCCCCGGCCCTGAATCTTATCGTAAAGCCACGTATGAAACAATCAGTGGAATGGAACTCGCTAGCTCCCTTACACGCCAATGCATAGGTAGGTCTTATCCATGCGATTTCATGAGCTCGATTCAGTGTATAAACTGACCACAAGACCAATTAGCTGTGTCAATACAGCCTTCGCGAGAGCGTCCGAGACCCTACCTCATGATTATTCATAAGCCCGATATCTATAAAATACGACTAACGGGCGGCGCTCATCGAAAAGCGAGGATCGGTCGCGCGCGATTGATACCTAGACCTTATCCCCGCGACTCTATCAAATCGATGGCGACTCGCGGCGTCATGAGCGTCATGAATAATGAATAAATTAGAGCAACTTACGGAGCTTATTCACGTCGATCTCGACTACGCCAGGAGTCGCGAAAGCGACTACGATCAGCTCCAAGACCGGGCCCGTGGCTTCGTCTCGGTCTCGTCGATCAAGGAGCGCCGCGGAAAGCGGGCGAGCGTTTCGAAAATGGCCCATAGGAAAAGTACGCGCGACCCCCCTCGTAGCGTTAGAGTATTACTGAGTGTAGATAGATGGGAGTTGAAACAACACTCGACACATTTGCTCCGATCAGATCATGCATGCAACGCACACACGCCGTGCATTAGGTATTATATGTACATCGAGTCAAAGGCTCGAAGCACTCCGCAAGTAAACAACGAATATTTAACAGCTATTTTTAAGTACACCAAAGAACTATCTAAATACAACATTATATTCGCACAAGTCGACAATGAATATCAGTCATGTTCTGCTTCAAAATTAGAATAAGGTACTGGGCCTGCTTCGGAGAAACCTCTATAGTTGCTCGCGCAATGTGAAAGAGACATCTTACAAGACGTTGGTCCGACCAAAGCTAGAATACGCTGCATCAGTATGGGACCCATACAAAGAGGAACACAAAAGCAGACTTGAAGCTGTTCAACGAAGAGCTGCCAGATTTGTATACAAGGACTGGAGAAGAACTAGTAGCGTCTCATATATGCTATCAACACTGGGATGGAAACCCCTGGAAGATCGCCGGGCTACCTCCAGACTCAATCTATTATACAAATCAATACAGCACACTGCTGAAATTGACTCAGACAAATACCGGACAGACTCATCAGGGGGAATCCAAACAAGAAAGTCATCTGCTCTTTCGTTCAAAACGTCTCACAACCAAGAAGGACTGCTATCAATATTCATTCATACCAAGAACTCTGGCGGAGTGGAATCTCTTACCAAATAACGCACGACAAGCCACATCGTTGCATTCATTTCAAGGGACATTTGAGTAAGATGAATATGCTAGATTTCACTAGGAGGGCCCACCACGGGCTCCCCAATTAGGCGCGCACACCTAAACCCACCAAGTGCCTGCAACTGTATATCCGCATCATGCGGAGTTTGTTTGCAGTACCAAGAAGAAGAAGAAGAAGATATCGCATCCCGATCGCGAGGCTTTCGCACCGGCTTTCGCTCTCCGTATAATACCGTACTCGTAGTACACAATACATGCAGATGCACATGGTACTATGGTACAGTGCATAGGGTACGTAGGGTAAGATTATGGTATGCTGTCAAATTCGTTCTATGTTTGACGTTTCACTTTGATTGATAAAACGCACTATCGGCTTGTTTTTCGCACGTACGTAACATAACGGTAGAAGCTGCATCGCGATTTATCGCCCATACATGGCTTAAAAACCGCATTCTGGACAAATCTTGGCGACCGACAAAAACACCGTCCTCCTATCACTGCGATATAATGTACTAGCTTGCTCAAATTATTTTCTGGCTTACACCTCCCCAAAGATTGAATGCATGATTGCATGCACATTAATTATATGCCTGCGTTATACGTTTGTTGCACTTGCATCATTGTGATATGTGCTCGCTCATAACCTCACATTATTTTAAAATTTATACCTCCTCATTGGCATTGTTGAGTATACACTTGTTTGTTGTGATTTAAAAGAAATGTTTATAACATTGTGTATATGTTATATATATAATATATAATAAAACAAATATACCATGCACTGAGAGCCTCTAGTTGAAATTATGGATTCCGAGGTGACAGGAAAAGCATGTTCTGAGGGTCGTAGACCCGAAGAACATAGTGCTTTTTCTGTCACCGAGGAATCCATAATTTCACTAGTGGCTCGAAAAAGTGCATGATATATTTTGATGTATATCCTTCGCATAATCATAATCATCGCAAAAATATGATTTCAATTAAATTAAAGAAAAATATTTAAAAAAACAAAGCATGATCATGGAACCATCACTGCACTGACTATGTTCTGTTTGTGACACTGAACCCCCTTTGCGCAATAGTCCCTAGCGCAGAGCGCGTATTGCGCTATCTTTCCATTCATGGTTCGGCGCCTTAACAACTAATGCGCACCCAAATGCAAAACGCGCGCATCAAAGTGAATAATTAACCTGCTTTACATTACTACACACGTGTAATTGTATGGAGAAACTAGTTATTCGTACATTTACACATACAGCTAGTGTAGTGCACACCGCGGCCAATTTTCTAATGACGAATTAGTGTTACGACCACAGAAGGACAACGATGCACAATGTGCACCATTGTCGTAATTTTTAAATTCGAATACCGCTACGTTATACATGAAATGCATCTCTAGAATATTCTTTTGAACTTATTGATATTCACGGGTGAAAATATTCTGTATTTCTTTTTAAATAACTCTTTGAGAAATCTCGTCGAGCATCTTTCGCAAGCTAAAACAAGACCTCTGCTCGCGGGAAGTTTTATAACACGCATCTCTATGGGATCAATATGATCACCCGGCGTCTATGACGTCATTCATGGAATAGCATTTATTATATCCCTTCTCGTAAGATTGTTGCATTAGTAGTGTACACAACAAGAAAAAGAATAGTTTTGACTAGAAAAGACGTTTCCCGGTGAATAGTACCGGTAAATAGTACCCTTTGTATTGTGACGTCACGCATAGTTCACCTTTTTCCCCGGGGGAAAAAGGTACTATGCCCCCCCTTCCCCCAAATAAAATTAAATAAAAACAAAACAAACAAAGCAAGATCATAGATTTGTTGCCCGCTAGCTCAGGTGTAGAGATGCGTGTGTATAACCTCTCTCAGCGAGCGGATGTCTTGTTTTAGTTTGCGATAGATGCTCGACCAGCTTTTCTAAAGAGTAATTAAACACAAAAATACAGAATATTTTTACCCGTGAATATCAATAAGTTCCAAAGAATATTCTAGAGATGCATTTAATGTATAACATGGCGGTATTCGAATGTAAAACTTCCGAAAATGGGGCACAATTTGCATCGTTCATCTTCAGTGGCCGTGACAGTAATTCGTCATTCGACAATTAAATTGCAGCGGTCACTGCACTGGCACACCGTGTGTATGTGTAATGTATTTCCCCATTCAATTATACATGTTTATGTGTAAAGCAGGTTAATTATTCACATTGTTGCGCGTGTTTTGAATTTGGGCGCGCAATAGTTGTTAATGCGCGTACTCATGAATGGAAAGATAGCGCAATACGCGCTCTGCGCTAGGAATATTACGCATAGGGGGCCAGTGTCACAAACAGAACACAGTAAGTGATGGTGCCATGATCAATGGTTTGTTTTCCTTTATATTAATAATACTAATGGTTTGGTTTTCTTTATATTATACTTTAATTTGATTAGAACGATACAGGTGGAAGGGATATAAAACAAATATACAATGACTCATTCTCGGAACAAGCTAAAACTATTCGCACTCAGGAACAACAATAGTACCATTCTCCCTCGGGCCGATGGCCCTCGGGAGAACAGTACTATTTGATGTTCCTTCGATGCGAATAGTTTTAGCTAGATCCTCGAGTGTCATTGTATATTTGTATACTATTCCATGAATGACGTCATGCATAGCACATTTTTCTCCATGGGCATTACTATGTTTGGTCACATGACACTATGTAGACCAATCACTGAACAGGATTTCATTCATGTAGGATATAATATATATTGTTTGAATATATGTGTTTAATTGTTTAATTGTGACTCGATCCGTGTATGACTTTTGGTTCTCCTCTCCTCCCCTCCCCTCCCCCAGCCGTCATGACTCCTGCACACACACCACCCACCCCAGTAACTTGGCCTCACACACATTCCACATCGGTCGAGGTGAATGCCACTCACTTATTTATGTATTTATTTATACAATTTTGTTCATCTATTTTATTTTATTTTATTTATGTTCAATTTACAATTGCATGTTACTTGTTTTGGATTCATTCTCACTCACACTTTATTGCATTTTTTTATATTAATTTTTATTTATAATTATATTTATTTTGGGATAAATTAGTTAGTCCCAAAAGCATGTTTCAATTATAATTTCGAGCGTGCATGTTATTGATAATTTGATTTGATTTATTTATATATATTTTAATTTATTTTGTTATGTTATATAATGTAACACAATGTAACTCCATGTAATTTTCCAAAAGTTTAGTATGTTCCGTTCTCTTTTTATTTTGTTATGATTTGAACAGCCCTGATGAAGTCCTATATGGACGAAATATTGGCGCAATAAAGTGAAGTACAAGCTAGCTACGCCTCACCAGCAGTCCTTCTTTCGATTTAATATGTTAACTACTGGTATCCAAACGTGTACGTGGGTTAAAGCACTCTTTGCTTTATATATAAATTATATATATATAAATATATAGATCAAACATATATATATTTTCACAAAATTATATATATTTAACAAAAATACATGTATAACAAGATATATATAAACTTACAAAATAATATATGTCTTATAAAATTTATATATGGAAAAAATATATATATAAACAAAGAAAAATGAACACGAAGTGATATATATTTTACAATATATATACATACAAATATATATTTATAAAAATAAATATATTTGTCAAAATATATATATATATTTGAAATATCGAGGTACGTCTATATTTTGAAATATATACATTTATCGAAATATATATGTATAACCAAAATAATATACATAAACAAGAGAATATATATATATGAAGAAAAATAGACATGTTTGTATACACCGCCGAAATATATTGTGCATGAACTGGCCACCCGGATATTTAAACCTACTATACGAGGCAGCGAAATATACTGCACCGGAATCTCGCTCTCGGATATATACAAACCGCCGGATATACGAGCAACGAGAAATATATACGAGAACGAGAAAATATATTAAGTGTAACAAATATACACGTTGATCTCATTCTGAATCGCTAGATGGGCGATAGGCGTTGTAGACCAATCAAAAGTGAAGCTTCGCTCAGTGCATGCACCGGTGCACTAGACCGCGACGAGTCCGCTCCGTAGAGTTGGACCTTTGGACTCATATCTGAATGTGTGTAAGTAATGGTGTGTGAATGTGTTGCTGAGCAAAATAATAGCACACCTGCAAGTTGATGGGTATGGAATTGGTTTTAGTCAAGGAGTGTTTTGGTTTGTTTCTTTATAATAATATTTGTTAATTAATTTATTTTTCATTCATTTCCAGTATCATAAAAAATACATGATAAAGGTCAGGAGACCTGTCAACCGACAGTGATCATGGTACAATTATAATGTAATACAATCCGGGGGGGGGGGGGGGGGGGGCACTCGAATCATTTTTTGACGGGGGTTTGCCGCACGAAACTCTGAAATGGGGGTCTTAAGAGCTGACTACAAGCACAAAATGTAGGGTGTTTGGAGCTACAAAACCCTGAAACGGGAGTTAAGCTTAGGGTCTAAGGAACAGACTAAAACTACAAAATACATAGACTTGGAGCTGCCAAAGACCTACGGAAACCCTCAAAAAGGCTCAAATGGTCGTCCAAGGAGCTGACTAGAAGAAGTGTAACGGACTTGGCCCTACTCAAATACTTAGCCAAGTCATCCCGGGTGTCTATGGAGCGGCAATTTTTGAAAATCGGGTATCTTTAGAGCGGCAATCGGATGCCATGGAAAACGGGGTTCTTTTAAGCGGCACATTATACCCGTCTTTCATTAAATATGAGTGCTCCCCCCCCCCCCCCCCCCCCCCCCCCCCCCGGAATACAATAAGCTCATTAATAGATTCACTCCTCTTCCAATACACCGAAAGTCTGAGCAAAATTATCTTGCCAATGCAGGGCCATACCATTGCTATGAAAATGGTATTTTACACCATTCTCCATGTGGGAGGGGGTAAAGTCCGGTAAAACCTCTTCTCCGATTCTAAAAACGTGGAGGTCAAAGTCAAAATTCTTTCCATGGAAATGCGTCTTATTCTCGAAAAAAGGATATATGCCAACCGCTGCACCGCAACAGAAAGCCGACTTCATATACAAGAATGTTTCCTATTAAATTTGTCTTCTTGTTTGCAATAAGGCGCATTTCCTTGGAAGGAATTTTCACTTTGACTTTGCCATTTTTTTTAATTTGAATTCTCCCACATGGAGAATAATACATGTTTTATACCATTTTCATACCAATGGTGGCCCTGCATTGGCAAGATAATTTTGCTCAAACTTTCGGTGTATTAGAAGAGGAGTGAATCTATAGATGAGCTTATTGTATTATCGGGGGTGGGGTGGGGGGGGGGGGGGGCACTCATGTTTAAAGTAAGACGGGTATGTGCCGCTTAAAAAAAAAACATTTTCACATCCGAATGCTGCTCTAAAGATACCCGATTTTCAAAAATTGCCGCTCCATAGACACGCGGAATGACTTGGCTTGGTATTTGAGTAGGGCCAAGTCCGTTATACTTCTTCTAGTCAGCTCCTTGGACGACCATTTGAGCCTTTTTCAGAGTTTCCGTAGTCTGTTCCTTAGACCCTAAGCATAACTCCCGTTTCAGGGTTTTGTAGCTCCAAACACCCTACATTTTGTGCTTGTAGTCAGCTCTTAAGACCCCCATTTCAGAGTTTCGTGCGGCACACCCCCGTCAAAAAATGATTCGAGTGCCCCCCCCGGATTGTATTACATTATAATTGTACCATGATCACTGTCGGTTGGTCTAGTATCATGTATTAATCGCGAAAAACGCGGAGGGGGGGGGGGGGGGGGGGGGCTAACCCCCCCCCCCCCAGTCTTTTTAGGGTTAAGGCTAATTTTCTGCTGCCAAATCTCACTTAGCAGCCAGTTTACGCCCACATTTAGGGTCCAAAATCAGCAGCGTGATTGACACTTACGTTGACAATATCGACGGCTTATGTAATCTACAGAATTTAGAGAGGCGTCGTGTACAGAGATTACGGGGCGAAGTTCTGTAGATTACGTCACACCAATAGAGGACAGCATAATCAATTTTGGCGATTTAAAAGGGGCGTTCCCAGGACAATTAGATATTTACTAATTACACCAAAATTGATTGATTTCATGCGAAGTGACTGCCAAATTCTTTTTCTGGAGGAAAATTACATTATAGAGAGCCTAATTGTGAAAATTAGGCCATCTAGACGATGTAGTTCGTAACATTGTCCAAATCCTAAAAATAAAATTTTAATTCTAGCGGTTCCCTTATACCTTGTTGTATTCGTATTAACAATAAAATCATGAGACAGGTTTCGGTTTTTCAATTTTCACCTTTCGTTACAAAGATATGTATGATTAAAGTATTCAGATAAGAAAAACTCCGGGCGAGTTTTTCTTTCCGTGTACAAAGTGAGTGCAGTGAGTTACTGAATATCACTTTGCATTTTCGCTCATTACTATACTTGGCCATACAATGTCCATTTGACTTGAAATGTTCACACAATACCCTGTGGACATATGAGATAACAACATTGCATCAACCATTCATCACTTTTTGCATCATGTCAACAAAGTTACTAGATCCCTTTAAGGGTTAAATGCTGATTATCACTTTGGTGGTGGGGATATGGCATTCAGCACTTTTATTATTTTTTTAAAACATAAATATTGAACATTGCATGAGACAGATCTACACAAAATAATGGGAATTAAGGTGGGAATTAAGGATGAAGGTGGGATCTGAAGAACAGATTACAAAGGACGGGGTAATTGTTATTGCATAAAAGTTCAACAAGGTTAGTACAATTTACCCCCATCCCCATCCCCACTGCACTGCATTGTGAAACATACTTTGCACATTACAATTTGTTGATTTGAAAAGCATGCCACCTACCTGGGGTGTGTTTCACAAAGATCCGAAGTCAAACTTAACGCTAAGTTGGACTTGAAAATTATGGCAAGCCATTAGTTTCTTTATTTAGATGTTCAACAATTTCCATCAACTTGCCTGGATTTTGAGTTAAAATCATTAACATTTTCTTTTATTGAAGAGACTTCAAGTTATTGATTTAAAATTTTGTTGAAAGTTTCAAATATTCACGTTTGGGGCTCTTGACTATGTTTAATTCTGAAGCTACAAATTGCTTTCCATAATTTTTAAGTCCAACTTACTGTTGAGTTAGACTTGTGATCTTTGTGAAACACCCCCTAGAAATAGCACCCAACTTAGATGAAACAAAAAATGATTGATCTTGGTTGCTCAAGCTACATAGAATGAAGTTGATAATATATAATTTATTAAAGATACCAAAATTACGCATATAGAGTACAGAAGCCATGACGTCATAAAAAACACTTTTTTAGAATTTTCAAATTTGGACCTCATTTTCAGAAAGAGCATAATAAATAATATCCAAATACAGAAAATCAAAGGAATAGGTTACGTATTGGCTGAGATATGCCCATCCGAATGCATTTTACTTCAATGGGCAATCAGTGTTGTAGTGCATTGGTTCATAAATTTAGGAACCAGTGCACTATAACATTGATTGCCCATTGACAAACAAAAAATCATTCGGATGGGCATATCTCAGCCAATACGTAACCTATTCCTTTGATTTTCGGTATTTGGACATTATTTGTTATGCTCTTTCTGAAAATGAAGTCCAAATTTGAAAATTCTAAAAAAAATCTTTATGACATCATTTATGACATCACACTTCACCACTCTATAATTCACATAACTTCATCTGAGCAGGTTATGCCTGTATAAAGATCAACAGACAAAAGCACCAATATATTAAAATTGATGCATGGTCATTGTCCGATGACATGACAAGCTATTTAATTTACCTGTTCATGATAAATACAATTCGATGCTTTGAATCTACCTTGGACATATTACATGATGCTATGTCAGGGAAACCTCAGGCAAACTTTTAGGGCCCCTATTCATAAAGCCCTGCTGGCTTAGTTCCATGGTAAGTCCATTTCAGATTATACTGTTTAGTGGGGAGCAATCAAATGTCCTGGTTCCCAACTAGGGGTAGCTGGGTTAGCATAATTAATTAAGTACCTACTGATTTTAAGTTAGCATCTTAAAGGGGAATTCCACCCCAGACATGTGATGTTTTGAAGAGTCATGAGCGAAAATCTGAACCAAAACGGTAGAGCAATACAAAAAAGTTATGACAGGATGAAATTCGCTCCGATTTTGAGTACCGTTCGCAATTGCTATCGATCGTGACGTCACTTGCGAGCTGCAGCCATTTTGACTTGTACATGGACATTTTACAAAATTCAAGTTTTCTAAATAAAAAAGCAAATTTATTAGCTTACAACATCCAAAGTAGTTGGCCCATCGATATTCTTCTATGAATTCGTGAAAACAAGCAGAGAGAAATTAATTTTTAGCAAAAAAAATTAGAAATTACTGTATTTTCAATAAAAGACATGACGAGTTGCTCGTCAATGATGTTGCATTTGGTGGCAATTTTGAAACGATCGCTCATTACATGATGTTCAAATAGGCATAACTCCCATGTTCCTTGTTCGATTTTGATCATATTTTCACCAATTATGCCTCTTATCATGCTTATTCTGATAACGAATGGATATATCAGGCCCGGAATTACCCTTTAAGCCCTCTGCAGACAGAGCCGATTCGACCCGATCCGACTGGTTTTCATTCGGATCGACTCAGTTTTCAGTGCCTTGCGACACACATTTTGCCAGTCGAGAGACAGTCGGATTCCAGTTGGGGGAGACTAAACACGATAAATCGGCTCCCGACCGACCTGGCCCAACTCTAGCCTGATTGAAACCAGTCGGATCGGTTCGAGTCGGCTCTGTCTGCCTATAGGGCTTTAAAGACCATGTGATATATAACTAGCTACATCATCCAAAAATAGACTTAGCATGGAACTAAGCTGGCAGGGTTCAATGAATATGGGCCCAGGAGGCGATAACTTGATCATGACCCAGGACCAGCCCTAGTTCCACTTATCTCTAGACAGCAGTGAAAATGTATCAGTGAAAAAAGTGACAAAAAGTGAAGAAAAAAAATCACTTACGGGGGTTCAAAATAGCAAAAAAAAAATCGCCGCTTCGCGGCTCATGGACGATGCTCCGCATCGTCATTGGGTCAAACCCCCCCTTAGCTCAAAATAGCAACAACAAAATCGCCGCTTCGTGGCTCATGGACGATGCTCCGCATCGTCATTGGGTCAACCCCCCCCCCCCCCCCTTAGCAAAAAGCTAGATCCGCCCCTGGACAGTGCTAGATATGTTTGTGTAATCCTTTACTGTTAAGTGAGTTAGATGGGTAGGTGTGGTCAGCTACCTTCTTTTGAATGTTATGTCATGCTCGCATATTGACATCGATGAGATAGAGCCAATGATGCTAATTACCATGGTAACAAGGTACTTGGTCTCGGCTTCGAAAATTTTCTACGGACACCCCCACCCCATGAACAAATCCTAAGTATATACGCCAGTGCATACACACACACAAAAAAAAAACATTTAAGCACACTATAGACACAGTCACACACACACTCACACAAACACAAACACCAACACAAACGTACATAGTACACACACAAACATCTCTCTATATCTCTCTCAATCATCTCAAGTTATCATCTCAAGTTTCCATCTCATTGTAGCTATAGGTATACCAGAGTCAGCTGATCGGCTGTCCAGTATGGCAAGTCGTTTTAACATTTATTCCTATTTCTTGATATCAAGAATTAAATTCTTGATATCAAGAATTGAATTCTTGATATCAATAAATATATAATATAAAATAACAATTGTATTTGAATAAACAGATGCCTACACTTTACACTTAAACGTTCATAAGTACTTTGTTCATCTTGTTCAAACAATAATTTACCCCATCAACTACACAATTAGTCATTAATTAAACTAGTACACTGATAATAATTAATATATAGGAATCATTCGTAACTCATGTCATTCTGGGCAACATCCACCTTTGGCTCTATACAGCACCTAACGTTATTCTGTCACCTTTTTTACACTCATAAATTTGGTAAGTTCCAACTTTATTTAGGCCCATTATTCCTTCATATAGTTTTCACTCACATTTATCAGATTGATATACTGGTATGCTGTAAATGAACACTCATATTCTAAAAGTCTCATTTTAGGGGGAAGGAAATAAATTTGATAGCTCAGTCGATATGGCATCGACTAGCAATCCAGAGGCCCATGCAGTCTCTGGTTCGAGTCCCGGTATCGGTAAACTTTCCTCTCCAAAATTGTATTAATTTTACAATGACGTTTAACTATACAACGTGACTTCAATATATTACATTTATGTGTATCTGGTCACGATCGTTTATTACGATCAATTATTCACTATAATTTGTCATGTTGTGGTTATATATGTCCACACTGCAGGTTCAACCATGGAGATCCGGTGGGGTTCCTTGCTGATCATGGTTTGCGGATTGTATGCTCGTGGCTCTTGTAAATTGCAAGAGCAATACTTCACGGAAGGCGAGGAAGGCACGATTACCTTTTCACAGGCTCTGGACAAACCTCCGGAGGCGTATAAATCATCACTACAACATGCTGATAAAGAGCATCCGTTCTACATACAATTTGGAGTACGTGATTCAGATGGAAGATTTCATACGAACAATCTTAAATCACCAGATCAGCGCGACCGGATGTCAGTGTCATTCGAAATGAGACGTAGTGTTTTAATGGTAAATGTATTGGTGTCACCTATTATGACATCTGACGCGTCAATTTACTTACTAACTGTCTCAGAAAGGGGTAGTACGAAACCACCTTTGGTTTTTGAAGCAGTTGTTTATGTTCTACCAAGTAATCAAGGTGGAAAATATTTTGAGCACACAGACACTAATGATACTCTACCAAGTAGATTCTGTGCTCTTGCCTACACTGCCGCACAGGTGAAAGATTGGAGACGTGTGGGGTTCTCCGTCCTGGGGGAAAGGGATGCAACCTTTTATTGCTATGATATATACCCTTCACCCGGGGAGTTTATCACAGGACATATGTTTGAAATGAAGGATTTCTATAATAAGACATTCGTAGTAAATATTGGCACCCGTTATTATTGTTGTATGGATTATCAAGATCAAGTGAGATGTGAATACTACGAATTAGGTATTAACGGTAAACTTACGTTAACTATTAACGTAACTCGACAAAATCCTGATTACACGCCGTTCAGGAAACCTTGCACACTTCCTCCTACTGACGATGCTTCTCAAACCACTACCAAAGCGCAGTCTGAAACGGAAGATGATCAAACATTTATAGGTTTGTCAGATGCTCTTATAATTTCTATAACATTCAATGTATTAATGATAATGATGATTGTAATGTTCTTGGCATTAATGGGGTTGTGGTATTATGGTGTGAGACATAGAAGTGACGCGGACAAGCAGAATTCATCGAGAGTAGTAGTGGACAAAGTGAGCTGGACGAAAATAAAGAAACGAGTAAGCTGAGACGACGGCCTAAAAGCCCTCAATCATTTTATATGGTCGAATCAGGACTTGGAATGAAAATGAAAGTCATGACTATTGTATGATCTTAATTCAAAGATCATGGCTGTAGTGTTACATACAATTTTGAGTCGCGTATATTAATTTTCAAGTGAGAGATACCAAGTTTTCTATGTAGTGGGTATATAATTATTGTATATATTCTGTGGAGGTGTTTTCATGCACAATCGGACTGGCGCTTGACTACAACTTAATCGGTCCGGAGTTCAAATCGATCGATGCATGCTCCAGCATTTATGCATGTCCTTGAGCAAAGATATTCTGTAGTCGACCCAGGTTTAATAAATTGGAAAATTACATATATTGTATGATTGAAATGCTCGATATGCCTACATTCAAGTCAGTTTGGCTAAAGTTAGAAAATTACGTAAGCGACAGCATAGTAGCAATATCATGCAACAGGGATTGTACTCATAAAACATTGTAGGCCTATACTTCCTCACGTTGGTAGTCACTACAAAGTGGTATTTTCTTTAGGACTACCCTCTTAGTCTTAGATGACATTATTACAATATGTCAGACATTGTGTGCTGAATAAGCCTCGTTCTTTTATGTCCGACGTACCACATGATTCATTGATACAACAAAACAAATCACAAACGCTCGTGAAGATGTATTTCATCACATACCTTGAAGTTGAAGGACATACTTCACCATCTTCGCAGCGAGAGTTGCCATGCAGTATATGGCGTTGACAATAGGGGACCCTTTTGATCCCATTGAAAAACAACCCAAGTTGGATAATTGTTTATCTATATTAATAGGCAATTTTTTACTGATATCTTTGTACTTGACATTGTATAGATAAGCTTTCGAAAAGATTTTAACGTTACGTTATCACAAACAAACCTCTATTGATTATCCATCACATGTAACGTGTACATTATTTTTAATTCACACTGATGTATAATGGTACGCGTTTTCAACTAAAATATATTATTTTGTAAATTATATATGCATGTATATGAGAACAAATTAGTCGTATCATAGGCGTGCATAGTGGGTGTTTGGGTGTGTTCAACACCCCCTCTTCTGCTGTTTTTAGGTATTCAAACACACCCAACTATACGCCAATGAAGGAAGCTAGTAATTAATTGTGAATGCGTCAAACACATGTGACTATAATAATATTTGTCCAACTTACGTGATTTTAATTATTGTAATTTGTTACTCAGTACGTGAATACAACTTCCAGTTTATAGTTTCAAACTCATGTGTAAATAAACAAACTTGTAACGGTATAATTATAAATAAATGTCCTGATTAGATTCGCTTTATAAAGAATGCAAATTATAAATTCGTAGTTCTGAATAATTGATTTATTTATGTGTAATCAATGATGCGCATCTTTAAAGTGTTGTATTGATTCTAACTTATTTAAGTTAAATAAATATGTCACTTTATGATACTATACAAAATAACATGATGCTATACTTGGTCTCAGGCTCGTGTGTGTATACCCTGTCAAGGTTTACCCTATACAAAATGTAATTATTAATTCGCTGATTCTGAATAACTGCTTGATGTGTCATCCACTGATGTTTCAAACTCATGTGTAAATTAAACAATTAATTTATCATTTCTATACATGTGTTACTTGATACTATATACTCTTAGTTTTAACCTAGTGTTTATACAAACACTTTTGTAATGGTATTGTATTTACACTTCTTATTTTTACCCGATTTAAAATATGCCTCTTTTATTAGTATGACATTGTGGCGTAATAATGCACTCTAAATTACACGGATTTAAAATTAAAATCTATTCGATTTACTTTTAAAATCTTTCTTCGGCTGTGGTTAGGGACCAGCCGATCATGATTTAAAATAAATCTTTGTTGTAATTTAAAAAATATAAATCCAGATAGATTAAAAATGAAGCCCTTTTGGATTTGTTTTATGTTAATCTTGTTAGGCCCCAGGCGAGTTCAATGGCAATCCTAATGAATTATTCATAATCATTGATGCAGGCCACAATTTTCAGTTTTTTAGTTTACTGTGCATGATACATTTACAAAATAAAGCGCTACTCACCAATTACCATGGCAAAAAGAAAAATAGAAAGACTAAGAGATGGATTCGAACCCGTGACACCGAGCGTGGAGGACCACAGCGGGACCACTACGCTACGTAAAATCGATGATGGAAAGAGTGGTCTCATTGTAATCATATCCGTAACTCTAACCAAAACCGTAATCCTAGTTATGAATATTCATGAGTATAAAACTAAGAAAACTTGAGCTCAGAATACCGCAGTTAGGGTCACGTGTGTGAAATATCTCTGTTCTCATTCGTCAAATCTCCGATAACTGGCGTTATTTTTCCAATCCTTTGATGGATTGAAAATCACACCTTGGCCTTCGATTAACAATTGCTTTCGCGCGACTTTTTAAGTCTCCATAGATTTACAAATAATCTAAGTGTATTTATATTTGGTTTTAATCCAAGCTACGATTTAGATTTTAAATCCCTGTAATTTAAAGTGTGGGCACGATTTTCGCAAGACACAAAACTCCAAATGCCACGCCGAGCATCATAAATATTCTTTCTAAGTGCATGCTGCATTTGCATTTGACGCGGAACTGCTATGGGTGGTCGGACAAAAAATAATGTCTCATTCTTTTCTAAATATAGTTGAGGCGGAGAGGGCAATTATAATTGTTGCACAATTTATATAGGTTTGCTTTTATATAAAGAATGCAAGCTATTTATTCGCAGTTCCTGAACATTTGCGTGTTGTTTATGACTGATGTTGCATCTTCATCAAGTTTTCTTCATTTTATCCTTAAGTAATTTCAATACATTTGTTAATTGTTGATGATGCTGTAAAAATAATATAACGTTTGCTTAATACAAAGAATGATGTATTCGCAGTTTTTGAACAAGTCCTTGCTGTCTCGTTATTGATGTACATTTCCTATACATGTATAAGCCTCTTGTGAACATAATACTTATGAATGTCAACCTAGTCGGTTATCATAATAATCTAGACATTTATAGGCTTATAATACAAGCCTTATATTACATCGATACCGTGTAAATAAACAAAGAAGCTTGATACAATAATCGTCTATATATTGTATCATTGATTTAAGCTATCATCGGGGTATGAAAGAAAATAATGGGCATTGCCCCTTCCATGATTACAGGAACATTGAAGTGGATATTGTGGGTGATATTTGGTAATATTATAAACTATTCATTCGCAGTTCTGAACAAGTCATTCCTGTGTTATTGATGTGCATTTTCCAAATAGCAAATTTTACAAAAATACTGTACATAAACAAAAGGCTATCATAAATGTATATTTGGCCTGTAATATAGCAGTGGCGGATCCAGGGGGGGGGGGGGGGTGGGGGGTTAGGGGTGTTTGAACCCCCCCCACGCCCCCCCCCCTGGACTGCCAAGTGAAATGTTATCAGTGAGGAAAAAAGTGGAAAAAATCACTTACGGGGGGTTCAAAATAGCAAAATAAATTCGCTGCTTCGTGGCTCATGGACGATGCTCTGCATCGTCATTGGGTACACACACCCCCCCCCCCCCCCCCGCCCCCCCCCCTTAGCAAAAAGCTAGATCCGCACCTGTATAGTGTTACGTTAAACTTGCCAAATAGCTGCCGATTGTAAATAACCCAGGCTTGCGATAGGCGTATCATTTTCGTGGCATCAAAAAGGCGAGGACATTTTTGTGTGTGTGTGTGTCAGGTGAAAAGTCGGGAAGGAAAACTATTCGGGCAAAATACCTCGGCCCCCTGAGAAAAATGTTCCACTACGCCATGCGAACGTGAACCTTTAAAACCATAAATATTTAACAAATTTATTTTTATTGATCTACAAACTGTGTGCATGGTCTGTATTTGTGGGTATTGGTGTTGTTTGTGTATGTGTGTTTAACATTATTATATACGAGTGTATTTGTATTTTGTCTGTGTTAGGTACGTTTTCACCCATTTCATGAAACTTTGTTGCACGTGTTGTGTATGCCATGTAATTTATTGATGGGTGAGAAAGATAAGGGGTGACATTTGGCAATGAGTTATAATTATTGCATTCGTTTAGCTAAATACTTGTTTGTGTATGCATGCTTTTTCGCGTGTGTGTTTGTGTGTGTGTGTGTCTGCCTTTGTGTGTGTGGGTACATGTGGGATTTCCTTCATTTTGTATTATCACTGATTAATTCCAACATTGTTATGCAAAATGTTCCGATTGCTTGGTGGGCACATGATACTAAAATAACTTTGCAAGCTACAAGAATGAATTTAATAATACATCATTTATTAAAGATACAAAATAACTCATATCATTGAGACAATGTATGAAGATCAACAGGCACGAGCACCAATATATTCAAATGTATGCATGTGCATCACCTCGTACTTTGACACTTATTCCATAGTTGATGACTTGAAACATAGGTCTGCCGAAAAAAAATCCATGAAAATAAACACAGTAGTGATTTAAGACTAATTTTCTGATGCCAAATCTCACTTAGCAGCCAGTTTACGCCCCACATTTAGGGTCCGGAATCGGCAGCGTGATCGACATGTGATTGACAATTCATTGGCTTATGTCATGACGCGTCATCTACAGAATTTAGTTCATTAGTAAGTTCTTTAGATGACGTCACATTTTGGCGACTTAAAAGGGGCGTTCCCAGGACAATTAGATATTTACTAATTACCCCAAAATTGATTGATTTCATGAGAAATGACTGCCAAATTCTTTTTCTTCAGGAAAAATTACATATAGAGAGCCGAATTGTGAAAATTAGGCCATCTAGACGCTGTAGGTCCTTTAATCAATAATATGCATTTTTTGTATAGCACAAAACACATTGTAAATGCACACCCGTATGTGCTCGTTTTATTACCCTGGTTGTTACTAGTACAGTTCCAGCCCACATAATTTTTTTATGCACCATTTCAACTCCCCAGGGAGCATACTAACCAAGAGCTGCCATATAATTGTGCCCACGCTAATTTACACCCGACCAGGTACCCATTTTATTTCAAGACTACAAATGGCCTACCATAATCTGTGTGAAACACCCCCAATTGTCAGTTTTAGTAGCCGATGGAAAAAAATTCAAAGATTTGTCATTTGTGGGAATGTAGAGGGCATTGCTCTAAAAGCTAAACTTGGTGTGCCATTTTGAACTAGGTAAGTTACAAACAGTTATCATTCCCACTACAACACTTACATTATTTAAACCACTGACTCGCATGATTACCAGAAATATATTCCTAACTAACTACACACAAGTAGCGTGCAATAATGTGTCATAAAACTCTGGTAAACACCCCATAAGGGTTTAGCAGTTTTATGAAGGCTATGATTGATATCTGGGCTAAAAATTACAATAAGATTATAACATTAACTCCATGATCATTTTTTTTTAAAGCCTTTTAATAGAGCATAAAAGAGTAGCATCACAGCTATTCACTGCCATGTGTATTATACAGGGTGGCCCAAAAAAAACGGAACGGGGCACTTCCCAAAATAAAGTAACACATGTATTATGTCCATCGGATATAGTGTCTTTTCAAATGAACAACGATACCAAGAACAGTCAATTTGGTCGTGTAGTTTTTGTTTTAGGGCCCTGTGAGTGACACCATGTCAGGTTCTCTTTTTTGTCAATTTGTATTGAGCCAGCGCTTAATGAATTGCACGAACCGCCGTTCATATCGTTGAGCATCGCGCACTATTGTTAATGTGCACTCAGCCGTGTGCCGAGAGAATGGGCCTGGTCGCTGAATGGTATTACAGGCAAGGAGTGCGGTTAAACTGGCATTGACTAGGTCGAAATCGACATAAATCGGCACCTGACATGGTCTCACTCACTGCGTCCTTAAACAAAAACGACCTGACCAAAATTATTGTTCTTGGTATCGTTTTTCATTGGAAAGGACACCTTATCCGATGAACATAAACATTGTGGTATTATATTTTGGGAAGTGCCCCGTTCCGTTTTTTTTGGGCCACCCTGTATAGCAAGGTGTTGTATTACCGAAAGTGTCGTATTAACGGACATGCAAATTTACGAGGAAAAATTTCTTAATTTTGAAAGTTGGATTTGACAGTCGGCATTAACGGAGGATAATAAATGGACGTTCCTCAAAAATTTCCCATCATTTCCCGAAGAAAAGAAGCGTCCCTGGGCATTTTACGCGCATTTTGCTGTGCACTTATGGCAGCGTGCATGTCAATGACATTTCCATGCAAAACAGGGATAAATGATCACGTTCGGTAATACAACACAAAATTTTGCGTCGGGAAGAGGCTTCTTTTTTGGAAGGGATTGCAAGAAAGTCAATTTGGAGAAAAATATGCAAATTCTTTAAGAAATTTTATGTATTCTTTATGAGTTTATGCAGCTGCTCGTATAATTTCCACTTTTATTTGATGCATCTAATGTTTGTTTTGTGCGGTGAAACTATCGGTATCCGGTGATAGGGCACAATCTTATATACAGTCTCAGGCACGTAATAAATTGGTTAAATCTAGCCATTGCCAATCATACCACTCCAACCCACTACCAAAAGCCTGAACGAACAGGCACGTTGTCAGAACCATTACTGCTTGTATGTTATAACAAAAGCATGTGACGTCACTACTTTGGTACTCTATATTCATACTGCTCTGTGATGACTGGGTTGAGAGCAAGCAGCAAGTGTGGATAAAGTGTCTGGCTGTACGACACTCGTGCCACGGTTGGGAATCGAACCCATGACCCTCGTATTGAAAGACGAAGGCCCGAATCATTAATACCACGACACTCAGTCTCTGGTCAGGCATTACTAGTCTAGCCATTCAATGTTGATCTCCCTCATTGTCCAATATCTTTGCTCAGTTAGAAGTTGGTGTTCACCACAATGTTCAATTATTTTTCTTCCGGCCGAGCATCAATCCACATTGGGGAAGATGTTGGGTGGTTGTCTGAAGTCCGTGATTGATTTTGGCTCACCAAGGACCAGGCCCTCTTCTCTCAGAGCATCAAGAAAAGCTGCCATCTGCAACAATATAAAGGAAGGATAAAATATCAGATTAAAGGGATCTAGTAACATTGTCCAAATCCACAAATCTTAAATAGAACTCTAGTGATTCATTCATACCTTATTGTATTTGTATTACCAAAAGAAGCATGGAACTGGTTTTGTTTTTTTGTATTTCCATTTTATTGAAAAGTTAAAGATATTTACGATTGAAGTGTTCAGATTTATCCACTAGAAAGTTATAAAGTTCTGTGTACAAAGTCAGTGCAATGTGTTAGCTAATATCACTTTGCATTTTCGCACTTTACTTGGTCACATAATATCCATTTAATGTGAATTTTTACACATTTCTTGGTGGATGTATCAGATCACAACAATACACAGTTTTATCAATCATTCATTCATCACCTTTTGCACAGTATGTCAACAAAATTATTAGATCCCTTTAGATTATCTTGAGTTATTAGCAATTATGCCTGTTTAATGTAAGTGCTATAACTTGATTATAAGGATAAAAGCTCATAAAACATCTGATTAAAATATTTCAAGTTATTTGTTAGTTTGCCTGTTTGATACAGCAATGTAAGAGGTCAAATTTGGTAATTAATGTAAAGACAACTTAAGCATACAACGTAAAACAAACTAATAACATTTCTTGAAATAGACTACGATGAGAGATTGTGTATTTTCTGTGAGCACTGCAAGTCGAGTTTATGCCTCACAAAGCACCAATGACTTTCCAATTGAATTATGCATTTAAGAAATGTTAAGATTCAACAAAGTTTTTTCCGCTTTCCATGTGCTGTAAATGAAGCATTAATGTTTTTTGATAAGCAACACAATATTTGTCGAAAAGCAAATTAAACCCATCTGATAGATTCAAAACACTGATTCTAAATAACTAAAACAAGAAAAATGGAACCTCGAAATAAAGAGCTCTGATGTAACAAAACCCTTTTATAATCAGGTTACTTTGCTGGTGCAAGCTATTTCCATCAAGTTTGTTTTAAACCTAGATACGGCCAGTTAGGCTACGCCTACGGGATAGCTGAAGTGTTGAGGGATATCATAACAAGGTAATTTTCAGGGTCCCAAGCTCATTGTTATAAAGAAGTTTCACTGTACCAAAAATAAGGCGATCCTTCGTGCATATCCCTAAATTTATTTGGGTTTGTTACAGGTTTAAAAATAGCTTCTGACCACACGAGCAATAAAAGTTAAGGGGTTTCAGGAACGAGCATAGCACCAGGGCTTTCTATAGCTCAGCTGGAAAAGAACCAGTCTAGCAATCCGGATGTCTCGGGTTCGAATCCCAGAGAAACCTTATTTTCTTTGCTCATTTTTCATTTAATAAATAAGTCAGAAGACATCAACAATCATTAATTTGGATTTGTTTACCTTTTCGTTCCGCCTAATGTCTGGCTCGATGTTAACGTGCACAAAATTGATCCCGGATTCCAGGCACCGCTGGGCCAGCACTCGGCCGAGGTTCCTCGAAGCCGAGACGTCGGACATAGAATACAGGTGCTGCTTTATTGCCCACTCATGCGTCGAAGCCTCCACAACACGACTGCCCTTGATGTGCTCAATGTATGCTGTGATGTGCCGTGAAGTCTTAGTTATGAACAATCTGAGGAAAAAGCGGACAAAAGTATGAATTCAATGATACAGCACCAACTGAATTTTGAAATTAGTTATATAATTTGTTTTTTCCAAGCCCTTTGATTTGGCTATGACGTGCAGGATGCGTTGTTTTATAGTCCATTGGTTTAACATCATACTCTTTTCGAGAAGTAAAGTTGCAGACTAGGTACTTTTGCGTGCATGAGATGTACATTAAGTGTCCACATATTGTCTTGTATGAGGGACAGGGGAGGTAATTTAGCACACTGCATGAGTTGAATTTCATACATGGCAAAAGACCCTGTGTCCAATAGTGAGATTCAAACTGCATTCGAAGGCTCCCATTCAGACAAGTTCACAAGTGGGCCCTTCCTCGGATCACCTTTAATTTTGGTTGCACTATTTCGGAGGCTACTTGTCAAGCTTTCCTGCATAAACTTAACAAAGATTTGTTTTGCATTGATCTAGAGCTATGCAATTTTATGGGGGCTCTTTTATGACTTTTGAAGTCTCTATTTTGGATTTCGGGTACTAAACAACCCCGACGGTCTGACCCCATGTGTATTTTTTTCATTGCCACCCAATAATTTTTAAAAAGGATTAAAATAGAGTTTAAAAGATTTATCAACCAAACAATTATTCACTAGGACCTACTTGTGCCAGTAGTCCTTCCGAGTTAGGCTCTGGGACCAGCCCTTGTCCTTGCGCGCCAGTGCCATCCGCTCCAGGTTCCGCGGGTTCCGATTGACGAAGTTCGGGTTTACTCTGTCGTTCTCAGAAAGCTGCTCTGAATCGTTGTCGAAAGACGCATTGGCTTCTTGCAACGATGACGTCACATTTGTGTTGCTTCCCGATTCGTGGACACACCTCACGCATGTTGGCATTCCTGAAAAAAATACAAATTTTTAAGTTGCTTTAATGTTATGGAAAGGGAAGAGGGGTTTAGGCATAAACAGACCAATCATATCATGCATGAAACATGTAACATTATGAAATAAATTGTAAAAAGGCAATTAAGCTAATTAATGCAAAAAGACCGGAGCAACAGAGAGAGTTCTGTACTCCTGGGTCCTGTTGCAGAAAAAGACAATCGATTGTAAGTTACAATTGATAATAGTAAAGCCCTCCGCACACAGAGCCGACTCGACCCGATCCGACTGGTTTTAGTCAGGTTAGTTAGAGTCGATTTTGCTCAGTCGTAACCGATTCAACATGTTGAATCGGCCTCGAATGATCTCCGACTGGATCTTGACCGGCAAAACAGGAGTCCTGAGGCAACGTATACAGTCTTACTGAGCTGAACCGACTGAAAACCAGTCGGATCGGGTCGAGTCGGCTCTGTTTGCGGAGCCAGAGGGGCTGCCTTAACTAAGACTTTGTCAGACATTTTCTTTGCTCGTTTCAACCAATCAGATTCACGCATTTAGAACACATGATCTGACTTACAATTAATTGTAACTTACTATCGATTGTATCTCTTTCTGCAACTGGTCCCTGAGGCTGCGGTGCGTGTGATTATCTATTTATTAAAGGGTACCACCACCCAAACATAATTCTTATTAATGAAAGGTAACATATTTAGTAGTCCATTCCATCAATAAGTTCAGAAAAATATGTTACCAGAAAAAAAATATAATTAAAAAACGCATCACCATTCTAAAGCATGCGTTCATGGGTCTGCATGTCTCCAAACGTACGCGTGAATAGAATTGGCGCACTCGCAAATGCTTGGCGCGTACGTAACCATGAAATAATACTGGTTCCGTAAGTGGTGGTAATTAATTGCATTGTTTATGAATTTATACACAACCATTTGCAAAATGTTGGGTATCTATTTGATATCACAAAACGGTACCAAAACTAATATAATTATGTGTTGTTCTTTGCCTGGTGGTCCACTTTAATTGTAATTGAGTGGAGCAGCGAGCAGTGCCAAAACAATGGCAATTCAATGCTACGGAACTACCGGTAAAGGATTTGTCAAGGCACATCACCGCTTTAGCCAGGCCAGCAGAGACGGCGCGATTTCAGCCATCGCTCCGTAGGTTAATAAAATGAACGTAACTTATAGCTGAAGAGTTACCTTTTCTGAACGCAAGAAATTCTTGTCTGAAGATCCCTATGGGTCGATTATACACCGAGTTGATTCGGAAGAATATTCTCTGTATGTTGTTGGCACTCATGGTGTGAAAATCTCACTCCAAATCGTTGAAAATAGAATAAATCTGACCACAAATATACGATCTCGTAGCTCACTCGTTTAGCTCACGCTCTGCAATAACCTAATCAATATTCACGATTTAATAAAAGTTAAAATATTTTTTATTTTAATATGAAATACATACAAATTTACGTAAATAATTACTATTATGATAATCTCATATATATCAATTTAAAATTCTGGCTGATATATTTACTAGTAATAAAAATACATCATCAATCATTAATCTTGGATCACATCCTTAAAAAATGGCGACCACTGAAGAAGAGGAGGTGGAGATCTTCGAAGATGATCATCTAAATTCCCTGCTAAATTTCCCTGCAGAAGTTCAGCAGGCTATCGAACAGGTTAGTGATAACTCTCGTATACTAGATATTTTATTAGTAAACATTTTAAATGTACATGTCAGCTAGAACCCGCTTTTCCTGGCATATGTGACGTGTCTTTCAGCTGTGCTAACAAGAACTTATCAGTCCCACTGCTTCCATTTCATGTTAGAGAAATAATTCTGTTTACAAGACTCGAGTCCGAGAATACAGTGAGAGCAATTGTCTGATATATGAAGATGAGGTATGATTTTCCTGTTGAAATTAGGGGGACTTTGTAAGACACTGTAGTAAGTTTATTTAATTTTTCAGCATAATACATTATTACATTTTTAAAAATGGAAAAGTTAACCGTTCGTCTCGCGAAGTAAACAATCAGTGAATCACAAATAAAAATATTTTGGGCTCAATTGATTCATTGGCTGCCATTTGACAATTTTGTTTGTCAGGTAATAATGACATTTACAGACGTGTTCAATCAATTATATTTGTTTATGACTGGGACTGCCCTTTATTTTCACCATCCGAGAAACAAGTAACTAAAATTGTGAAACAATACAATATAATTGGAGGCAAAAGTAATTGTTAAATCAGTACTAATTATGCAATTATTATGATTAACCTATTACATCGTTCATTGTCATTCATTAATTGTTCTTTCAATCCAATTTCAGGTATTACCGTCTTCAGACCCTCTTGATAGACCTGACTTCAATGCAGTGGATTACATCAATAACCTGTTTCCAACTGAGCAAGTGAGTTGAATGATCCACAAAAACAGATCAAAGTATACTATTATGAATTGACTGTAATCACACCATCAGCTATTTTTAATAAATGTAACAATCTTTTTAGCTGATCACATGTACAATCTTGATTTTTTTTTCCGCTTTTCTATTTTGGCAAAATAGTACATTTCTCTTAAAATTTTGACTAATGAAGTGGACTCTTTCTTTCTGAGTTTTCGTACAAATACAGTCTCCTTGCTCGAATTACATTGTAGATGTGTCCCTTTCCAACAATATAATGACATCTTTCATGTATTGAAATCTTTCATAGTTTCATATATAATCTCTTTTTATGACATCTTTAATCTTGAAATTGTTTGTGTTTTTTGGCAATAGAATTAATTGCTTGATTTGCTTCTGACTAAGTGGTTATGAAGTAGATTCTTCTTTCCTTGAAATGCAGTTTCTTTCCAAAAATACAACATCTTCAATATATCTAAAGTTTTCATGAAATCACTTCTTTTATCTGGACATTTGTGCCGTTTGTTTTTGGCAGTTCCATTTGATTGCTCCTGACTTAGTTATAAAGCACTGGCATTTTTCTTTTCTTTGTTTCCATACAAATACAGTCCCTTTCCAACATTGATGAAGTCGTGAACCGGATGCGGCTAAAGATCCGTCGTCTTGACGATGAGATTCGGACCGTGGTGCGAGGGCAGACGACAGCAGGGCAAGATGGCAGAGAGGTATTACTGAACAAATATTCTCAATTTGTGTTTTTAGATCAGATACTTTTTAGATGCTGAGTTAGGAAAAAAAAAAGCTGGGAGTTTTTATGTGATTTATACTGTATTGCAACTGATCATAGATACTTTTAAAACTCATGCTTTTTCCAGTGACAGTTTACCAGTTCTGTCTGGTCCTGAAAATACTTTGGTCAGGGTTTGTGACCTTGTTTCTCGATCTTGATATTAAATTGCAACATTTTGGCGACCAGAACAAATTTCAGGGGTAGGTCTGGAATTATAAAGATAATATTGTGTGCATAGTCAGTTCTGTATGAAAGATAGAGTCAAACCTGTCCATAGTGGCCGCCACAAGTTTTCCCCTGCAGAAAAAAGCAACAGTGTTATGAAACCTTTGTAAGGAGGTCACCTGTCCTCAGTGGCCACTTTTCTTGTAAATCCCCTGGATGACCTCTATGATGACTGGGCATGTGGCCCATTGGTAATGTGTCCGTCTCATGCACAGTAGGTCCTGGGTTCGAACCCCGGCCGGGTCACACCAAAGACCATAATAAAACTGGTACCTACTGCCTTCTAGCCAGGCGCTCGGCACGAATAGAGTGAAGTAGGGCCATAGTAACATTTATGTTATGCAGGGCCCGCTGGAAGAGCAGTGTTCATCACTGAAGTGGCTACTCTGGGTAAATAAATACTATTGAAAGGTATTTCTCTGTTTTCATTGCACAGGCACTCAAAGAAGCCCAGATGGCCATCCAGGAATTGTTCAAGAGAATCAAAGACATCAAGGAGAAAGCCGACAAATCAGAACAAATGGTAAGAATGGGGTCTCTATTATACTCACGCAAATGATTAATACAACAAACTAGTGAAATGTAACTTTACATTGTAGTATTCTCGAGTGTTTAATTTTAATACCATTATGGGAATTAGGGCTAATTTTAAAGAGAATCCAAACACATCAAGGAGAAAACTGACAAATCAGAACAAATGGTAAGAATGGAGTCTCTATACTCATGCAAATAATCAATAAAACAATCTGAAATGAAATGTCACCTGAGTACATGTATGTAGTAGTGCTGAATGTTTTATAGCAAAAGTGATACATGATTAATCAAATGATTGTTTTCATTGTTTCCATAGTGGTAAGCACAGATGATTGATTATTTGCTGATGGTTTCAAACAGAGCAATTGAAGCAAAATATTTTGGTTCAATTTGTTCATGTTCACCAAATGTCTCAGGGTTTGTCATTTTCTATGTAGTCCATATGTGTTGTTTTTTTATTGTTTTTTAAAATTAAAAACAGACCATAGGTCTTGTGGGAAAGACAACTTCCTTTTAACTATTGGTCCTGAAAAAGATGATATTCATAAATTAATGGAAAATTTGACGACACTTGATGTATTGACTGGTCCCCTAAATACTAAGACGGGTGTCTATGAAGATTGCATGTTATTCCCAATGTTCTATCAAGTAATTCTGATCAGTGTAAACAATCATGTTTTATTTGATACTATATTTTTTTCAGGTGAAAGAGATCACCAGAGACATCAAACAGCTGGACCATGCCAAGCGTCACCTGACGTCATCTATCACAACACTCAACCATCTACACATGCTGGTCGGGGGAGTCGACTCATTAGAGTAAGTTCAAAAATAAAATTCACTTTTAATACGGATAATGATATTTTACTGCTTCTCATGTGAACATTTTGTCATGTTTTTGTATTGCCTTTTTACTTTTTATCAGGTTGTGGAACATGAATTTAATTTGAATTTGAGGAAGTTTACTTATTTATAATGATTTCTTCAGCTTTTGATCAAACTACAAGAATAGCAACAAAATACTGTCCATGGGATGATAAACTTTGCTGTGTGAAGGAGCATTCTGATTCTGTGCTCTCATATAAAGACACTTCATTATTTAATCCCAACATTTGACCACCAACATTTATGCTCGTTGATGGGGTCGATTCATTATGTGGAGTAAATATAATACATTTTATAATAATTACTATTCGTTTTCATTGTTGTCAATTACAGTGAACTATAAAGCCTGTTGAAGAATAACATAAGATACAGTATTACATTTGATTCATTTTTAAAATTTGTATTTATTCACTTATTTTAATTTTTGCAGGAATATGACAAGGAGAAGGCAATACGGTGATGTGGCCAACCTGTTACAGGGAGTGGTCAATGTACTGGATCACTTCCAGAAATATATGAGCATTCCACAGATCAGACAGCTGGCAGAAAAGTAAGTTACTCTTGTAGTTAACAGTAAGGAAGAGGATGATGATGATGATGATGATGATGATGATGATGATGATGATGATGATGATGATGATGATGATGATGATGATGACGATGATGACGAAGATGATGACGATGATGACGACGATGACGACGATGATGATGATGATAAAACAGATAAACAATAAGTTTGCCAATGAAAGTTTTGTTTATGTCAATTAATGAAAGTTCAGATTAGGTAAAACACATTTGATTGACGATTATGGTAGATGTTTATCCATCAAGTCAAAAGATATTTCAAACTGTATTAAAGGCATTGATAAAAGCTCTGGATAATAGATGACAATTTGGTGTGATAAATTTGTGTTTTGAGCAATACGTTAAAACAGGTTCTTTGCATGAAACACTCCTAAAGATGAACTTTAATGCTAATGTACTCACTTCTCATGAATTTTTTCCCCCACAGAGTACGGAAGATCCAATCAGAACTGGGAGTCCAGATTTTGGCCGACTTTGAAGAATCATTCGCAAATCAAGGAGGCAGGGTATGTACTCTGAGAAATTATATGTAGCAATGTTTTAACCAGGTTCTAAAGAGTATGTCTTGCTTTGATTGGTTTGCTCTTATCATGCTTATTAGAACATGGGCTGGAATACTCCCTAGGGAGTGAAAAAAGGTGCACTTTGTGAGTAGGAATGACTACGAGGTGTATTCATTGACCGGGGTAATAATAACAGCACTTGAAGGCTTTGTTGCAATTTTGTGCTCTATAAGAACATATTATTATTATTATTATTATTCAATATTTACTTAGCATTTTGCTAGGCTAAGAACTTTACTTATCTTGCATTAAAGGAATTTTTTTGTTACTCTTACTTCAGTAAAAAAAAAAATCTACATTATGACATCAACATTTGTGTAAGATTTTCAGTTGAAAAATTGATATAATCAACATTTTGGCTAAGTGATTTACTTAATAAGCCAAATACTAAGTAAACTGCCTTATATTTTGACTTAAGTATGGAATTGAATACCGGCCCTGGTCAGAATCTGGCTCTACTGTGTGCTTAACCTTAGTACTATACCGTCAAATATAAATATAGAAGTTATTCATAAAAGAATGTATTTTGTTTTATCCTATTTGATTTAGCCGATTGGGAATATGAGGGAACTTGCAGAAGCGTGTCATGTGGTCAAGGTCTTGGATCAAAAAGTCAAGTGAGTAGTTCGTTAATTTTCTTAGTAAAATTTCATTGAGAATTATATTCAAATAAGAGGCACAATCGCTATGATATACTCTAAAAAGTGTTGTGAATTCAAATTTAGAAGATAGAAGGAAACTTCACTCTATCAAAGATTATCAAAAGGGTAAAGTTTTATCCATCAATGACTTAATGGCAATATTTCTGTAGTGTATCTTAAATTTGTGGTGACTTTTAAAAATCCTGATTTAACCATACTTTGATGTGATATCACTATTAGGATGGCATGATTATTTTCAAAACTATGCAAAATATGAACCGACAAACAGTTGTTTGAGATGCCTTCAAAGTTCTTATTTCTTACTTTTTTCTATGCAGGAAGGGACTTATGAAGTGGTTCTTGACACTTCAACTCCAGGAATATGTTAAATATATTACTCATTGCGGATATAGTATAAAAAATAATATCGCTAGTGATATTCGTTTGTCTCGCAATGTATGGTCAACAAGGGATCTAAAAGATCACGACGTTTTGTGCACCTGACGAAGTGTTGCAGCGGCGCACGAAACGTCGTGATCTTTTAGATCCCTTGTTGACCATACATTGCGAGACAAACGAATATCACTAGCGATAATATTTTCGATAAGAAAATGTTAACTGACAAATAATTGTTGAAAATGCCTTATCTAATTTCTGATTCCTTACTTTTTTCTATACAGGAAGGAATTGCTTCGTGACACTGCAGCTCCAGGAAAACATGGTACTCTTTGAATAGAGTCAAGATGTGCCAATGCTTGACAAGATTGACCATAAACTTGTAATGACTATTTGATCTTGATTTTACCATACCCCGAGGTATTGGGATTTCATGATTCTTTTCCAAACTATGCAAATTAAACAATTTGTTGAAGATGCCTTATTTAAGTTCTGATTCCCATCTTTTTTCTATGCAGAAAGGAACTGATGAAGTGGTTCGTGATACTTGCAGCTCCATGAAAACATGCTTCTCTTTCAAGAGAGTCAAGACATCGACAAGATCGACCGCAAACTTGTGATGACTATTTGATCTTGATATTACCATACCCTGAGGTATCGGGATTGCATGATTCTTTTCCAAACCATGCAAATGTCAAAATAGGAACTTAAGGAACATTTGTTGAAGATGCCTTAAAAGTTCTTATTCCTTACTTTTTTCTACACAGGAAGGAACTTATGAAGTGGTTCGTGACGCTGCAGCTCCAGGAATACATGGTTCTCTTTGAGGAGAGTCAAGACGTTGCGTGGCTCGACAAGATCGACCGCCGCTATGCCTGGTTGAAGAGGGCGCTGGTCGAATTCGAGGAGAAATTTGGCGCCATGTTTCCGCGGGACTGGGAGGTCGCAGAGAGGATCTGCGTGGAATTCTGCAATGTCACAAGGTATGTATATGATTGTATCTGGAATGCTTCCAAGGGAGTAGAAAATTTTCACTGCACTGAGGCTGAGTCCGTACGGTCTGTCAAACCGATGCCCGACAGTCACTGTCAGGGCCCCGGTTGCATTTTCTTTCAACCTGTGCACCGCAAAAAAAGCAGTAAGCATGTATGTACATGTAAATATGTAATAATGTTATAATTATGTGCAATCATGTGACATGATGATAATGTGATGATTGTATGATAATCAACTCATAATCCTCCAATAATCATGACAGAACGGAGCTAGGGAAAATCATGCAGAAGCGAGCGCAGGAGATCGACGTCAAGCTCCTGCTCTTTGCGATCCAGCGGACGACCAACTTCGAGACGATCATCGCCAAGCGGTTCAGCGGCATCACGTTACAGCCGCCTGGCGAGGGATCAGCTCCAGAGGGCGGTAGTTCACCTTTCGATACTGCGGAGCCGGTGTCCACCAATCCGTTTGAGATGGACGAAGAGCCGGTGGAAATTCAGGTGATTGATTGTTTGATTGGTAGATTGTTGATATATCTACAGTTTATATTGATGGATGGATGGATTTATAAATTGGTGGGGGGGGGGGGGGGGGGGTGATCGTTGTCAAGACCTATCATGGCCAAGACCAATGTAAGCGATGGTCGAAACGGATGAAAAGTGCACCTTCCTGAATATGGAGGGGTATGTATGCACCCAATGCACCCCCTGGCTAAGGGTCTGCTATCAGCCACCGTTTGAGACTCATCTTCATATTCTTGGTAGAAAAAAGAGTTGTTAGAATTATGAAAAGTTGAATTGTTACTCTTTCGAACCATTCTGTCAATCTTTTAATTGTAATTTTTGTTATTTAAATTGTTATATTTTCTCTTTCGTTTACAGACACTAGCCAAACCCAAGCAGTCACCATTCCAAGGCATCATCAGCCAGTGCTTTGAGCCCCACCTCCATATCTACATCCAGTCACAAGACAGGTCAGTTTAGAGAATTCTCATCTTGAACAGTATACTTAGTATTCTTATGTATGTCACTATAATTGTTTCTAACGTAAGTCAAGGTAGCCAAGCTTTCGAATCTATCAGATCCTTTGTCTAGGCAATGAACTGACAAGTACTGTACTGAAACATGGAACTATATTATACAGGAAACAAATAGAGAGAAGGTTGGAACAAGTACAGGCTAGGGTGAACAAGAACAAAAGGGGGGACATTCAAAGAGAGGGTAATACAGGAGCAGGCTAGAGTAGACAGAAACATATTGGCCCGGATTCACAAAGGAGGTTTGTACAAACCATGGTTTATCCATGGTCTACATCTATGGAGTGCCATTTGTAAACTGATGGAGAAAGAATGTAAGCTCCTTACTTGATAACAATGTTGATGGTACACATTTACAAAATGCACCAAATAAATGTTTGTCTTCTCACATGGTCAAATTTGCTGGTTAGCAAGCACTAACAGTCATATCATTAGAAATTAGAAATTGTTTTACTTGTATACGAGCAGCACACCATAGATACAAACCTCCTAGAAACCTGCTTTGTGAATCCGGGCCAAGAAGTGCGCCAATGAGGGCTGGTGAGCACAAAACTAATTTGTCAAATAAGGGGCTAGGAATTGTTTCTAGTCGGAATTATGTAATTTTGTCCAATTGAAAAAATATAATATCCCCTGAAATGCTGACGACAATGAAAACATTGATTTTTTATAGCGCTTTTACATGCTTTTATTTTGATGCAGGAATTTGGCAGACTTGATCAACCGTTTCATGGAGGATTTCAAGAAGTCGGGTCCACCTCGCATCGAGTCGGAGGAAAGTGGCGCTCTGCTGCCCTCGTGTGCCGACCTGTTCGTCTACTATAAGAAGTGTATGGTTCAGTGCTCGCAGCTTAGCACCGGCACGCCTCTCCTCAATCTCACCATGACATTCCAGAAATACTTGAGAGAGTATGCCAACAGGCTTCTGATGAGCAATTTGCCCAAGTAAGACCTTCCTATTATAATTCTTAACCTCCACCTTATGAAAAATATGAAGGTATGATCTGTAGGTGTAGCCAAAGTTGACCCTAACCAACCATAACCCTATCATAAACACTATCGTGACCCTCATATTGTAGAATGTAGATAGTTATTCTGATAGTTTTTCAACTGGCTACTTTTGAACAACCTTCCCAAGTAAGTCTTTCAAAATCATCCTCCTTTGTGAAACATAGAACTAGTAATACCTGTACCTCACCCAAATCTGATTGAAATCCATCTAGTTAGACCTAATCCATAAATCTTTCCAAATCTAACCCCAACCACTTACATTCTGAAGAAAAAAAGTGTTGATTGGATTGTGTATTCAAACTTTTTATAAACAACTTCTCAAAGTAAGCTTTGTAAATTATTACGCTCTCTTGATTAATGGTATATGAGTATTTTTAAGAAGTGTATAGTCCAGTGCTCGCAGCTTAGCACCGGCACACCACTCCTTAATCTCACTATGACATTCCAGAAATACTTGAGAGAGTATGCCAACCGGCTTCTGATGAGCAATTTGCCCAAGTAAGACTTCCTATTTCAATACTTAGCCTTCACCTTATGAAAAATATCAAGCTATTGATCTGTAGCCAAAGTTGACGCTAACCAACCATAACCCTATCAAAAACTATCATGACCCTAATACAGGGTGGCCCAAAAAAAACGGAACGGGGCACTTCCCAAAATATAATACCACAATGTTTATGTTCATCGGATAGGGTGTCCTTTCCAATGAAAAACGATACCAAGAACAGTAATTTTGGTCAGGTCGTTTTTGTTTAAGGACGCAGTGAGTGAGACCATGTCAGGTGCCGATTTATGTCGATTTCGACCTAGTCAATGCCAGTTTAACCGCACTCCTTGCCCGTAATACAATTCAGCGACCATGCCTATTCTCTCGGCACACGGCTGAGTGCACACTAACAATAGTGCGCGATGCTCAACAATATGAACGGCGGTTCGTGCGATTCATCAAGCGCTGGCTCAATACAAATTGACAAAAAAGAGAACCTGACATGGTGTCACTCACAGCGCCCTAAAACAAAAACTACACGACCAAATTGACTGTTCTTGGTATCGTTGTTCATTTGAAAAGACACTCTATCCGATGGACATAATACATTTGTTACTATATTTTGGGAAGTGCCCCGTTCCGTTTTTTTTGGGCCACCCTGTATTGTAGATAGTTATTGTGATAGTTTTTCAACAGGCTACTTTTGAACAACCTTCCCAAGTTAGTCTTTCAAAATCATCCTTTGTAAAACATAGTTGTTATGCTCTCTTGAGTACTTTTGAAAGAAAGTAAAAACAGGTTTGTTTTGCTCTAAGAAGTGTATAGTCCAGTGCTCACAGCTTAGCACTGGCACACCACTCCTCAATCTCACCATGACATTCCAGACATACTTGAGAGAGTATGCCAACAGGCTTCTGATGAGCAATTTGCCCAAGTAAGACCTTCCTATTTTGATTCTTAGCCTCCACCTTATGAAAAATATAAAGCGATGATGATCTGAAGCCAAAGTTGACCTTAACCAACCATGACCCTAATATTGTAGATATTTATTGTAGATTTTTTTCAACAGGCTACTTTTTAACAACCAACCAAAGTAAGTATTTCAAACTATCCTTTCTGAAGCTTAGACATAATCATATCCACGTCTGGCCCAAGTCCCAGTGAGACCCAAGTCGGACCTAAATGTTACTCATGCTTTAACCAAATCTAGAAACGTAATATTGACATTCTGAAAAATATGTGTTGATTTAATAGAATATGTTTATAGGCTACTTGCAAATGACATATCAAAGTAAGTATTGTGATATTGCTTGGGCCAATGAAGAAATTGATCATTACATCGAACGATGGCTGCTATATAGTCGGATAAAATTGAACCTGTCCTTGACAAAACTGTACGAACAGGGAATAATTTTCCTCCTCAAATTTGATTGGCAATATCAGCCGATGGAATTCTGTACACTTCTATGGAAGAAAACTGCTACACAAAAGATATTTTGTATAGCAGTCATGCAAAAATGCATAGCAAATTGCGATGCGTTACCAGGAAAATTATTCCTTGACGAACATTGACAAATTTGATTGAAACAATGAAGAAAATGAATGTAAAAAGGTGAAATTGAACTTAACGATTGGATCATGGTGGAGATTTGAGATGAAATTGAAATTCACAATTAATGAAATTGAATGAAAATGAATGGAAATGCCTATATTTTTCAATTGTTTCTGTCTTTACCATCCATGCAGATCACAAACCACGACGCCAGCCAGTGGTCTCAACATTCCAGTCCTGCTCAAAGAAGATCTGAAAAATCATCTTGGTCATCTGATGTTCTAAGATATTTTAATAATTCATACATTTTATGATTACCATTATTCAGATCACAGACCACAACACTAGCGGGCGGTCTCAACATTTCAGCCCTGATCAATGAATTATCTTCTTTGTCTGATGTCCCAACTTAACTGATTGATATTTTAATTATCTTTATTCAGGTCACAGACGAGACAACAATTCCAGCCACTGGTCTCATGATTTCAGCTCTTATTAAAGAAAGGGCTGAATAAATATTCCTTTTCCCACATTCATGAATTTTTTGTTGTTTTACAGTGTCTTACTGTTATTAGTATTTTCATTATATTTTGTTTACTGTTATTTTAATTTTTACAGATCACAGACCACGACGCCAGCAGGTGGCCTCAACATTTCTGCCCTGATCAAGGAAGGGCTCAAGGAATCTTCTTCTTCGTCTGACGTTCCAAAATTCACCGCGGAAGAGCAGTACTTGGTATGCAGTATTCTGTGCACTGCGGAATATTGCTTGGACACAACACAACAGGTAAAGCATTGTATGTAATATGCAGGGCTCCACACTTACCTTTTTTGTCAGTGGCCCGGTCGGGCCAGTGAAATAATTTTTTTCCCTTTCTGGTGGCCCAAAAGAAAAATTTACTGGCCCCAAATTCACAATATCTCTCTTTCCTGATCAAACCTGTGAGTATAGATGAAGCATGACATGGAAGAAAACAAGATTTTTCTAATTTTGTCAATGTCTGGTTGAAAATATGCTTGCCAGTACGGGCCACCAAAATATGACTTTTATACATTTTTGCTGGCCCGAAGTGCAATTTCACTGGCCCCGGGCCAGTGCGAGTGTCGAGCCCTGTAATATGTGCCACATTTTGCTTTTGATCTTGTTTTCTCATACATTTTGGGATTTGTTTTGTCTAGTAATTCTGAACAACTGAGAGAGTTCAAGTTTGAAATTGTTCCCAAATTCACACAATCACGGCAGAACGATACGTGGTATGCAGTATTCTATGCACTGCGGAATATTGCTTGGGCACAACACAGCAGGTACAAATATTCACTGTCTTTAGCTTGTTTGCATTAGAAACAAGAACCAAGAACAAAATTAGTTGTTGACATGGCCAAATGTTTCAACATTCACTGCGGTATAACAGTACTTGGTGTGCGGTATTCTCTGCACTGCAGAATATTGCTTGGGCACAACACAAGAGGGGGGTGTTGCGATTAATTGCAAGTCAGAAAATGTGCCTAAATGCGCATATCTGATTGGCTCAAGTGCACCTTTTTTGTGACTTGTGATCAGTTGCAACTTTGCGGTTACTTGCAACTCTTTTAATATGCAACACCTCCAGGTATCTTATTCTTCTATCGTGATTAAAAGAAGGCAAAGAAAATGGGGATTCCAACGGGATTCGAACCCGAGACCTCCGGATTGCTAGACCTGTGCTCTACCGACTGATTTCTTATTTCTTCTTGTATAGAAAACCCTAGACGGTGCTCGTCCCAGAAACCCCCTTCTATCAACACACTTGTTTGTATTGGAAAAATAGAAAAATAGAGAAATATTGACATCGTCAAACTATTTATAAGTTCACAGCAGAAGAGCAGTATTTGGTGTGCAGTATTCTATGCACTGCGGAAGATAGGTTGGATACAACACAACAGGTACAAAATAAACTCCTCTCTTTATTACTTGTTTGCATTAAGAAACAAGAACAAAATTATTTGGTGACATGGTCAAATTCTTCTAAATTCACAAGCAGAAGAATATACTTGGTACTTGCGGAATATTGCTTATGTAGTATATGCAGTGCATCAGGTATTATAGTGTTTTGATGTCTGACTTCATACCAATTGTACATTTGAAAACATGTAGTTGTCTGACATTAGAAACTTTATGGCTGAAAAACAGTAATTAGTGCATATATTGTGCGATGAAGAACATGCATTGCTTCTACACAATACAACAGGTATGTCTCATTTAATTGGTATTTTTCTATCACATTTTTTAACACAAAAAATGTGATCATTTGTTGTATTGATCTGACGAGTCTGACCTTTTTTGGATACTTTTGAATTCATAGTATGAGAGCAGCATTTATTATTCAACAAATATTTTTATTTTTAAAGGAAAATACAAAGTTATGTGTAAATCTTTCCTATCTACATTGTACATTGTAGTATGTATTTTCAAAGTGAGACTTCACAGGTATTTTATCATTTTTATTGAAATCATTCATGGTAATTCAAATTAATTTCATTTAAATGTTTATTTTCTTTCAGTTGGAGGAAAAGTTGAAGGAGAAGATAAATGCATCGATGAAGGACAGGATAGATCTCAATGCAGAGATGGACGTCTTTCACAAGTAAGACAACGTTTCCTATTTCTATCACTCTTCATTTCTCTCTATTTTTTTTAAGGGATCAAGTAAGATTGTGAAAATCAACAAAAATTACCTAGAACTCTAGCGGTCCTCACATATCTTGTTGTATTTGTATTACCAATAGAAGCATAGAAATATGTATTTCTGTAATATGATATGTCCACTGAGTGATGTGTGAAAATTCCAAGGTAAATAAATGAGCAAAAATGCAAATTGATATTGGCTATTAACTCCACACTGTAAACAAAAACTGTATTTTTACAGTAAAAAAAAAACAGATCGAACATGCAAAGTACAAATACAGCGGATCATATGTAAATTTAATATGGCTGTAGTAAAAATACAGCAAAATTTGTTGTAAATATGATATACAGATAAAATCTGTATTTCTAAAGCAGTTAATGAGTAATCATACATACAATTGTCATTAAACTACAAACTGTGTGTAATTTTACACTTCAAGTTGTTTAACAATGCTAATTTTACATCTTGTTGTTTTCCTACGGAACACCCATGTAAAAAAAAAGGGGGACATTGATTTTACAGACCTTTTCCTGTTTTAAACGTATCCATAAGTCATATAGCATAATTGCCACAGCAAGTGTAAACATTACCCCTGGCATCGTGGTACGGACGTTTGACTGACGATCTTATTGGCGAGGGTTTGAATCTCGGCTAGGGAGAATTTTTTTCTTTTTTCTGCTAGACCAGGTTACATAACACCCTGTAATCTGAATTACAGTTCTGAAATGTATGCTACCAATACATATAGCCTGTATTTTTAAAGCACATTTCTGGCGACTCTGCTGACAGCAGATTTGCTGTAATTTTACAGTATTTTTTTATACAGTGCATGCACTAACTTTGTACACAGTTTACATTATCCAGTGGATAATTCAACTCTGAACACTTCAATCGTAAATATATTTCTTGTGAAAGAGAAATTATGGAAAACCAAAACCTGTTCCATGCTTCTATTGGTAATACAAATACAAAAAGGTATGAGACAACCACTAGAGTTCTAAGTAAGTTATGTGGATTTTGACAATGGTACTAGATCCTTTTAACCCCTTGACCACGGGAACCGAGTGGGTTGTGTACAAAGCCTATGGGGATTTCATAAATTTGTAGGGAAGAGGTTAACATTATAACAAAGCCTAACTGCCTGTCAATTCACTGAATATGAAAGAAGTGAGTCCTGTAAAGTGTAAAACTCCACAAAAATTAACTGGAGCTTCCTTGTTTCTCTTCTACCGTGTTGTTTAGCTTATGGTAAGAGAAGAATAAAATAGGGTTAGATTTGTTCAAATGCCCCTTTAGTATGACGATATCTATCATTCAGCTCAAAAGCGTTAACAAACGGTCATAAACCTCATAAACATCCGTTGTAAAAGCTGACGCATATTTTCGCTTTTTTAACCAGGAAAGCAGTGTTCTTTTTCAATGAAACTTTTACACATCATTCGGACATATCTTAGAATGATTTTGGCCCAGGATTGAAGTCTCAAATGTCATTTTGGGCAATATCTGACACTTTACAGGCCTCACTTTAACATATGAATTTGTGTAACATGCAAAAATCATGTCATTTGGTTTGGCGAGCTATTAAAGGATTAATGTATTTCATATGCATTATTTCTCCTTCTCCATTTAACTCTGTTGTTTCTCTTCTCGTCTCTTTCAGTGTGATTTCAAATTGCATCCAACTGTTAGTGCAAGATCTAGAGACAGCGTGTGAACCTGCATTGACCTACATGAACAAGGTGAGCCAATGGATTGCCACTGTGTTGCCAATTTGTTAATTTCAATATCAATAGCATTGAATGTGTTGCCAATTTGTTAATTTCAGTATCAATATCATTGAATTTGTTGCCAATTTGTTAATTTTAATATCAATATCATTGAATTTGTTGCCAATTTTAATTTCAATATCAATATAATTGAATTTGTTGCCAATTTTAACTTTTATATCAATATCATTGAATGTGTTGCCAATTTTCATTTCAATATCAATATCATTGAATTTGTTGCCAATTTGAAATTCAATATTAATATAATTGCAACCAACTGTTGGTGCAAGATCTAGAGACAGCGTGTGAACCTGCATTGGCCTACATGAACAAGGTGAGCAAATGGCTTGCCACTGTGTTGCCAATTTGTTAATTTCAATATCAATATCATTGAATTTGTTGCCAATTTTAATTTCTATATCAATATCATTGAATTTGCTGTGTACTGTTAAAATATGGGTTATAATATAAGTACATGAATTGAACATTTAATGGTCTGTACATTTTTGAAACATAACAAATATTTAGAAATAATTGAACACTAATTTGTGTAATCAAACAAGGTTAGAAGTTTGCTTTCAGAATTTTTTTCCAGACTACAGTAATTTCAATGTTATCAATAATGATAGTAATAATTATAGGTTTGATTTATATAGCGCCTTATATGATATAATAATCATCTCTAAGCGCTTTACACTATTATTACCCTGGTCATATGATACATTGCAAACCAGCACACATTGTGTGCACCATCTCCACTCCCTTGGGAGTATTCCTATGTACTTTTTTGTATGTGGGAAGTTGGGAACATCGTTACTAGATCCCTTTTAATAAAAAAACGTTATCTAAACAAAAACAAAACTCATTTCTTCTAACCCCTTGTAGGTCAACTGGTCATTGGTAGAGACGGTAGGAGACCAGAGTGGTTATGTGACGAACATCACCACTCACATCACACATTCAGAAATGTTTTCCAGACTACAGTAATTGCAATTTTATCAACCCTATGTCCTTTTTGTATCTAAGCAAAAACCCAAAATCATTTCTTCTAACCCCCTTGTAGGTCAACTGGTCATTGGTAGAGACGGTAGGAGACCAGAGCGGTTATCACCACTCACATCAAACTTTCAGAAATTTTGTTTCCAGACTACAGTTATTGCAATTTTATCAACCCTTTGTCCTTTTTGTTCCTAAGCAAAAACTCAAAATCATTTCTTCTAACCCCCTGTAGGTCAACTGGTCATCGGTAGAGACGGTAGGAGACCAGAGCGGTTATGTGACGGCAATCACCACTCACATCAAACATTCAGAAATGTTTTTCAGACTACAGTAATTGCAATTTTATCAACCCTTTGTCCTTTTTGTACCTAAACAAAAACTCAAAATCATTTCTCCTAACCCTTTAGGTCAACTGGTCATTGGTAGAAACGGTAGGAGACCAGAGCGGTTATGTGACGAACATCACCACTCACATCAAACATTTGGAAATGTTTTCCGGACTACAGTTATTGCAATTTGATCAACCCTTTGTACTCTTTGTTCCTAAACACAAACTCAAAATCATTTCTTTTAAACCCTTGTAGGTCAATTGGTCATTGGTAGAGACAGTAGAAGACAAGAGCGGTTATGTGACGAACATCAATAGAAAGTTATTTTAACAAAAACAAAACTCATTTCTTCTAACCCTGTAGGTCAATTGGTCATTGGTAGAGACGGTAGGAGACCAGAGCGGTTATGTGACGAACATCAATAGAAAGTTATCTTAACAAAAACAAAACTCATTTCTTCTAACCCTGTAGGTCAACTGGTCATTGGTAGAGACGGTAGGAGACCAGAGCGGTTATGTGACGAACATCACCACTCACATCACACATTCAGAAATGTTTTCCAGACTACAGTTATTGCAGTTTTATCAACCCTTTGTCCTCTTTGTTCCTAAACACAAACTCAAAATCATTTCTTTTAAACCCTTGTAGGTCAATTGGTCATTGGTAGAGACACTAGGAGACAAGAACGGTTATGTGACGAACATCAATAGAAAGTTATCTTAACAAAAACAAAACTCATTTCTTCTAACCCCTAGTAGGTCAACTGGTCATTGGTAGAGACGGTAGGAGACCAGAGCGGTTATGTGATGGCCATCCCCACTCACATCACACATTCAGAAATGTTTTCCAGACTACAGTTATTGCAATTCTATCAACCCTTTGTCCTTTTTGTATCTGAACAAAAAATAAAAACTTGTTCCTCCTTACCCCTTGTAGGTCAACTGGTCATTGGTAGAGACGGTCGGAGACCAGAGCGGTTATGTGACGAACATCACCACTCACATCAAACATTCAGAAATGTTTTCCAGACTACAGTTATTGCAATTTTATCAACCCTTTGTCCTCTTTGTATCTGAACAAAAAACAAAACTCATTACTCCTAACCCCTTGTAGGTCAACTGGTCATTGGTAGAGACGGTAGGAGACCAGAGCGGTTATGTGACGAACATCAATAGAAAGTTATCTTAACAAAAACAAAACTCATTTCTTCTATTACCCTGTAGGTCAACTGGTCATTGGTAGAGACAGTAGGAGACCAGAGCGGTTATGTGACGAACATTACCACTCACATCAAACAGGCCCTGCCCGTCATCAGGGATAACCTAGCCTCCGCTAGGAAATACTTCACTCAGTTCTGCATCAAATTTGCCAAGTAAGCTTGAAAAAGAAATATGAATATAAATATTGGTCAATTTTATTGTTGGTTGAATAATTTATTTGGTTGATTATTGGATAGATTGGTGTGTTAATTGGTATGTATAATTTGGATTTGTTTGAATGTTAATATTTTTAGTTGTTCAGTTGATAGATTGATTGACTAAATTGTTTATTGTTTCTTTGATCATCATCATCATCATCATCATCATCATCATCATCATCATCATCATCATCATCATCATCATTATCATCACGTCATCATTATACATATTTATAATAATAATAATAATTGTCCATTGTCCAGAGTGTTATTACCTTGGCTTTAGCTGAGCAGCCTTATTCAAACACAAAATAACTCAAGTACTGAGCAAACCATTTATTTATTGATGTATTAATTCATTAAATAGGATGTAAGATGTAATATTTTACCCATTTTGTTTTTATCAGTTCATTCATCCCCCTGGTTCATTGGCCACCTGTACAAGTGTAAGCCAATCAGTACTGTGGGTGCAGAGCAGCTTCTCCTAGACATGTACTCTCTATTATTATCATCGCCAATATAACTATCATCATGATTATTATTAGTAACTTAATTACTTATTTCTGAAATTAATTGATTGATTAATTTGTTGTTTGATATCATATTTTTTCCTTTTTTTCTGTTTCCCCAGTTCATTCATCCCCCGGTTCATCGGCCACCTGTACAAGTGTAAGCCAATCAGTACTGTGGGTGCCGAGCAGCTTCTACTGGACACACACTCGCTCAAGACAGTCCTCCTAGATCTCCCGTCCATAGGGTCTCAGGTTGCCAGGAAAGCTCCCGCCAGGTACAGTATGTTTGCTGTTGATGTATTATTAACTAGTGGCCCAGCGCGACGTCGTGCATGCGCGCATAGGATCCTGTATGCAGGAATTACTTCGGCCACTACGCCGTGCGAACGTGCATTAGATCCTGTATATTGTAATTGCTTGCGCTCTGTGTCTTTTTGATGAGCGATAGAGTTGTGTATAACCGCTCTTCTTCAGTCGCGCAACTGCACGATGTGCAATATACACATATATTGACTCAGCGAACAGTTTTTCCGTGATTAGGATATAGAGCGCAATTTCGGATTTTGGGTCCACAGACAGACATTGGAGATATATACTTTTACTACTGTGTGCACCTAATGTATGTAAAAGCTCAAGTTTGTGCAGATTTTGAGAGTGCTGATAGATTATATTTGATCTCATAATGATAGGATGTATGTCCAAGAAATGGGGGGGGGGGGAGGACTGAGGTCTTAGATCTCCCATTCATCAAACTTAGTATCTGTATACATGTACATGTATCTTGAGGAGCCAATGAACTGGTTGGTTTTTGAAATATTTTGAATACATGTATTTTTGCCCCCCCCCCCCCCTCATGTAATGCTACAATGATTGATCGGACGGGCTTGTGTACCTGAGCAGGGGAGAGGGAAAAGAATTAAATTTGTGATCGCTAATCCATATATATCTCTTTGTGATTATTAGTCATGGGGAAAAGAAAAAGGTTCTTAAATTTGATCCGTCAAATGCTGTTTGAAATATGTATATTTGGGAATTGTAAATGTATAAAGTCAAAGAAGATTACTTATTATGTGCATGTTTTCATTTGCTCATTAATTTTTCCAGCTATACCAAGATTGTAGTGAAGGGAATGACAAGGGCAGAGATGATCCTAAAGGTAAGAACTCAATACTTTATGTGTGTATTTGTTGGGCAAACCATGGCAAACATTCTGGTTGTTAGGAACAACCTTTGTTAGTAAGATATGCATGATATATTTAATAGTTCTTCAGATGCTGGTCTATCTTTTTAAAATTTAACAATTCATATTAATTTCTGATGTCATCCGGTCATCTACAATTATTCGCTGGAGAACGTTTCATGTCCTGACCAGTTCACAAACTCGGTTACTAGTGATTTCTGCCAACCAACTTATTAAGCTGAAGATGAGATATTTATCTGTCGACTTTCTTTCCTTGGTGAATCAGAAATTTACATCATTAATAACTGTGTGCGCCCAACAGGCGACTGGCTGAAATACTCCCTAGGGACGGGAAAATGTGCACTTTGTGTCCAGGAATGATCGCGAGTGTATCCATTGATTGGGGAAATAATGATAATTTAAAGCACTTATGATACTCATGTGAACAGCGCCATTTAAAACAACCGTTATTATTATTATCATCAATTAACCTTTGATGTACACTTCTTCTTACAGGTTGTGATGTCCCCCCAGGATCCAGCCGAGACGTTTGTTGATAACTACATCAAGCTTATTGCTGACACGGACACATCAAACTTCCAGAAACTACTAGAAATGAAGGTGAGGATTTGATTGATTTATTGATTTATTGATTAAGTTAATTAAGTTGATTGATGATTGATTGATTGATTGATTTATTGTCAACTGATTGATTGATTGATTGATTGATTTATTGTCGACTGATTGATTGATTGATTGATTGATTGATTGATTGATTGATTGATTGATTGATTGATTGATTGATTGATTTGAGGAAATTTGTTCTTATACAAGCATCTTACAATTACTGATTGTTTATTTATTTTTATTCTAAGCTAATGTTTTTGTGAACAGTTCAAATTATTATTTAGTTGAACTTTTGTTTCTACTTATTGATAACTTTTTTCTGTTTTCTTTTTTTATCCTTTTCACTTTCCACGTGTACAGGGTTTGAAGCGGGGTGACCAGAATGCTATGTTGGATCTGTTCAAGGCTCGCCTACCGTCAAACGGACCTGGCGATAAGGTCAAAGTCGTTTCATCCTCGCAAGAACAACAAGACATGAGTAGGATACGCAGGCTGGAGAAGATCATCAAGAGAAAACTGTAGTACAGTCCCATGCTATCAGAATCGTGTTAGTACTGTTGCCCTAACCTTAACGATAATCTGGGAAAAACCCAATTGTGCGGATAGACCGCATTTGGGACAACACAGTTATTGTTTGATCTTTGCAAGGACACGGGGCTATGAGAAGAATACGCAGGCTGGAAAAAAAATTTAAAGAGAAAACTATAGCAGTCCCATGCACTCGGAATCATGTTAGTACTCTAGCCCTAACCCTAAGGATAATCCAGCAAACCCGGTCTGCTGTTCAGACATAACTTGAGACAACACAGTTATTGTTTGATCTTTGCAAGGGCACAGGGCTGTGAGTAGAATATGCAGACTGGGGAAGATCATCAAGAGGAAACTGTAGTAGTCCCAGGCTCTCAGAATCATGTTAGTACTGTGGGGTGCTTCACAAAGATCCTAAGTTGAACTTAACTCTAAGTTGGACTTAAAAAGTATGAAAAAATCCATTTGGAGCCTTGGAATAAAATATATTCATAAGCCAACCTGCAAGTATTTTAGACGTTTCATAAATTTTACATGAAGAACATGAAATCTCCTTGATAATAGAAAAATATCAATGATTTGAAACAACATTTTATGCCTTTTTAAATGACTTTTACAAACAAAAATTCAATGAAACTAATGGTTTTCCATAAAAGTCCAACTTAGAGTTAAGTTCCACTTAGGATCTGTGAAACACCCCCATGGAGCCCTAACCCCAAGGATAATCTGAAAAACCGGGTCTGCCATTAGACAGACTTTGGGACGAAGTAGTTATTGTTTGATCTTTGCAAGGACATGAAGATATTAGTAAGAATATGCAGGCATGAACAAATTTTCAAGACAAAACTGTTTTGGTCCCATGCCATCAAAATCGTGTCTGATAATTTGTATGTTTGTTAGTTATTTGGGGGTGTGTGTGTGTGTGTGTGTGTGCATGCATGTGTGTAAATGTGTACGTGCATGCGTGTATGTGTGCGTGGTTGTATTGTGATAAACAGTAGAAGTGGATGAAAATAAACCGTGAAATCTGTGGAACATTCTTTAATAATAAGTGTTATGGGGGAAATGTGCAACATTGGTTTGTTTCTTTCAGATAATTGTACAATGTATTGAAAAAAAGAAAATGACATTAGATAATAATTAGATAACATTCATATATGAAGTACTATGAAATATATTTGTTAGCTTAGTTATATTCGTCTATTAATTTCTGATCGGTAATTCTTTAATGTGATTTGAGTACAACTTGAAGTTAAGTACGACCCAAGTCTTGGGTTTTATTCCCCGGGGGCTTACTCCCAACATGACTGGCTATGCACCCGCTTAAAAAAAAAAGCGTCGAAAGGGTATCATTTTCAGATATATGGCGTCGTCAATGTTTTCCTTTTTTAAAAAGGTGGTTTTCAGCACTCATCGCACTTAGGGGTCCCTTCAAAAGAAAAGAAAAAAATCACAAAATGGGTACCTTTTCAGATGTGCAGGTTTTGGCCATTGCCACATTAAGGGTAAGTTTTCATAGCATTACGCCATATATAGGGGTGTAAACTTAAAAAGGTACAATATGCCATTTAGGGTCCATATCAGAGGTTGATTGACACGGGTGGGTAGCACTTGTGTATGAGAGTGACCCCCCCCCCCCCCCCCCCCCCCCTCCCCCGGGTTTTATCCATGTGTAATCCCAGTAAACAAATGAGTCTGGTCAGTTTTCCTATGTTCATATTTATTAAATCATATTTCTGGCACTAAGAATATTGGCACATATATGATGAGAGTTCACTAGTATATCATAATTTAAAGGGATAGTTTAGTGTTGGTTTAGTGGGCGCTTTTTTGTGAAGTAATCAAAAAATAAGTGTAAAATTTGAAGGAGCACACAATTTTAAAGACGGGATCAACTTTGTTTGATCAAGATGGGTTCAGAAACAGCTGAAATATCCATAAATATATAATGATATAATGATAACTAACAAGTTTCAGTTACTAAAATTCTGTTTTACCAAAACTGTACTATCCCTTTCATGATCCTTGTAACATTGGATTTAAAGAAATATATCCAAAATTTAAGTAAAGAGAAGATCATTTTCCTGCCCGTACTATGTCACAGATAAAGATTTCGCCATGTAGACTATCGTATATTTTGATAAGAAGGTCACAATTCAACTTTATAACTTTATTTGATTCATTTACAATTTTGTCTTTCTATTTATTTGGGACATCTATGGTACATTTTATAATAATATAATATATAATAAAAACAAATTTTAAATTAGTTGTTATCAATTAACATTATTTGAGTATTATAAATTATTATAATATGCTTGCTGATACACATATGTACTTGATAAATTTGCATAATTTGAAAGGGTAAAGAAGAGGTGTCATGCAGGAGAAAAACATTAATGATTATGATGCATACATGTAACACAGGTATTCCCGTCCATGTTCAAACTTTTGTCATTCAATTTTATACATTTTTACTTCAATTTCGTCTTTGGTCAATCAATTTCACATGAAGTCAGCCCAATCTAGTCATTTGTCACACATTATCGTCCATTGCGATTAAAATTCATCGGTCATAGATATGTTCTACAACTGACCGTCGAATTTGAATTATAATTGACCAAAATGTGTGACAAATGACTAAATTGAGTGGACTTTTTGTAAGATTGATCAACCAAAGATAAAATTGAAGTTGGCATTTGCACACATTAGGCTTCTCGGGACAACAAAATTGAAGTAAAATTTAATAAAATTTAATGAAAACAAAAATTTGAAAATGGACTGGAAAATCTATAATAATAATAATAATGCATTTATATAGCGCTTTTTCCATGTCGAATGTTCAAAAGCGCTATTCAAGTTCAAGTTATTGAAAGAGGTGAGTTTTCAATTGTTCTTTAAACAAATTGAATGAAGCTTGGTTGCGGAGGGTCAAAGGTAGTTTATTCCAAAGTTTGGGTGCTGCGGAAGCGAAGGCTTTATCCCCAAGTGTGGGAAGCATCTTGGCAGTTGGATGGTTCAGCAGAGTGCCTTGTGAGGAGCGGAGTGAGTACCGGGACGGCTGGCTAATTGTAATTAGTTCAGTGAGATATAGAGGGGCCAGGCCATGAATACATTTGAAAGTGAAAATAAGAATCTTGAACTGGACTCTGGACCTGATGGGGAGCCAGTTGAGTTGACAGAGAACAGGTTTCATGTGAGAGAATTTGGGGGATTTTGTGGCAAGTCTTGCTGCTGCATTCTGGACAGGCTGCAGCTTTTCAGTGTGGGTTGCAGAGTCACCATACAGCAGGCTGATGCAGTAGTCCAGGCGGCTAGTAACGAACGCATGGATGAGGGTGAGAAGTGACTTCTGGTCTAGGTACTTGCTGATGTGACGAATGTTATGCACGTGAAAGAAGGCTATCCTGCAAGTTGCAGAGACATGTTTATCCATGTTCAGGTTCTGGTCGAACACAAAACCTAGATTTGTAACTCTGGCCGAAGGGGTGATTTCAGCACTACCAATCCTGATGTGTGAAGTGTTGATCTTCTGTAGCTGCTGCCTTGTTCCAGTCATGATAAACTCTGTCTTGCTGTCGTTGATCAGAAGTTTATTTTTCAGCATCCATGATCGAATGTCACCAAGGCAGGTCTCCATAGCTGCAATAGCTGCAGCCTCACTTCCATCATGATCAGGCTTGAAAGAAAAGTACAATTGAGTGTCATCCGCATAGCAATGGACATCTGGAAGATGCTTTCCAATGACATCAAACAGCTCAGATGTGTATATTGAAAATAGGAGAGGGCCCAGGCAAGACCCTTGTGGAACCCCACAGTTAAGGGCAAACTTGTCTGATTGGGATCCACGGACTGTCAAACGCTAACTCATTTCACTCAGATAAGACCGGAACCAATCCAAGGCATTTCCGGAGAGTCCAATCTTGGTGTGAAGGTGTGAGATGAGGATGGAGTGATCAACAGTGTCGAAAGCGGAGCTCAGATCAAGCAATACCAGGAGAGTTACTTGCTGTGAGTTCATGTTGAGGAGAATGTCATTCTTGATTTTTAACAACGCAGTCTCAGTACTGTGATTCTTCCTGTACACTGACTGGAGAGGAGGAATTAGTGAATGGTCCTGCATGTGGCGATGGAGCTGGTCGCAAACTGCGCACTCTACCAACTTTGATAGGAAACACAAGTTGCTTATCGGGCGGTAGTTCTTGAACTCACAGTCTAGATTCTCCTTCTTTAACAAACTATATATTTAAAGCTACTATACAATAGTCCTAGAAGCTAATAATGTAACAATTCCTGCCAGTTTTCCAACCATTACTAGATTATTGTTTTGTTATTTTGGTATTAGTTTGTCATGTTATCTTTTGTAATTGATCATATTTTGTCTTATTCCATGTAAATATAATATGCGTACATGTACATGTATATGATGTAAATTGCTACAACTAGCTACATATATTAAAAAGTAATTTCACATTGAAAACAAACATCAAGCTTCTTTCTTATGGTAGTTCATGATAATCAAATAATTGCATATTTATCAAAAAAGGTGGAAGGAAGAAGACTTAAAGAAATAGATGGTGGGGTGTGAGGTAGATAAAATGAGAAGAGATGGTGTGGGGGGTAGAGAGAGTGAGAGAGACGGAGTACTTGGGGAAGAGAAGTTATGAAAAATGTGATGATACAAGTTAGAATGAAAATTCTTTATTGAATGGAAACAACCATTCAAAAAACAATGGCAATCAAAATGCCTCATCCACTGCTAAACATTGGATAATTCTCCTGGAGAAATAGTATAGAGTGGGGATGTGGTGACGTCATCAAAAATCTATTTTTAGAATTTTCAAATTTGAGATTCATTTTCCGAAAGAGCATCAAAAATAATGTCCAAATGTCGAAAATCAATTGAATATGTTTGGCTGAGATATGCCCATCCGAATGAATTTTACTTCAATGGGCAATCAGTGTTATAGTGCTCTGGTTCATAAAGTTATAAACACTGATTGCCTATTGGAAAACAAATCATTCGGATGGGCATATCTCAGCCAATACTTTACATATTCAATTGATTTTCGACATTTGGACATTATTTTTGATGCTCTTTCAAAAAAATGAAGTTCAAATTAAGAAATGCTAAATATAGATTGTTATGACGTCATTGCTTCTGTACTCTATAGCTATTAAACCCTTTGATGTATTCTTGAAGGCATTCCCTGTAGACTAGGCCAGCTAGTCCTGCACAAGTTATCATAACTCAGGGGGAGGTGCCCCCAATAATTTGACCCCCCCAAAATACAAACAGTAGGGAAATATTTGTACAAGAATACTACATTATAATGTGTGCCCCCATTAATTTGCATGCCCCTCTAATCAGTCCGACCACGCTATGCCACTGCCCCGCCTCTCACACGCCCTGTCCCGCCTCTCTCCAAACTCTACCCCGTCTTGTCCTACCCACTGAAGTATACACTTCAATGGTCCTACCCCTATATCATCCTATATTCTTACATTTTGTTTGTCACAGAAACAACGATAACTGTGATGGCGCTATTCCACTGATATGGCTAGAGTACATACTCTAGATGGCCAGAGCCGTATATACAGGGTGGCCCAGAAAGAACGCAACACCTACGATCGTTAATTTCATCAACATCATCGACCAAATGTCATTGGTTTTTGTTTGATTAGGTAGAACATTCTTTTCCCAACAAAATGATACCATGAGCATTGATTTTGGGTATGGCGTTTGGATCCTGGGGCCATTTTTATGAGGCAATGTCGTTTCCTAAATTTGCTACTTTTTCTCTCCAGCGATCCTCGAACACTGAGACATTCTCGCCCCACGGCCTGCGTAGAATTAGCTGTACAGAAGAACCGCATGACTGCTCTCCTTTTGATAAGGAAGACCCCTTTGAAAAACAGCATGTAGCTGACAAGGGCAATCCATCCCATGAGTGGAGAATAAATAAATAAATAAATAAATAAATTCCAATTTGCAGTGTTCTTGTTTTGTGAATGTTTGCATCTGTGTTGTCTGATTTTCAAAGATAACTTCATCCTACATGTCCTATTCAGGGCCCCCTACCTCCAAACAGTGGGGTTGCTGATCAGAGGAGGGTGGGGGATCCCTTTCCCCTTTGATAAACATGAAAAACACTGACAACCAGCTGGTATTTTGTTTTGATTCACCAAAGGATATTCTTGAAATGTTTTGTTGTTTTTGTTTGTTTGTTTTTTTTGGGGGGGGGGGGGGGGGGGGGGGGGTTGTTGCACTCTCCCAGGCCTCCTTATGTGATCACCCTCAAATACCGGTGCTCCTCCGTGCATATTTTTCATGTCTCACCCAACCCGGTGGCCCATCCTTTCTTGCAACTTCTCGAACCCTTTTCCACCCAACTTCCCAAACCCAAACGGGGTCATCCCGAACCATGATAATAGCATATACATTATACTGCCATCCCCCATCAACCTTTATTCACCAGCGTGTTAGGGGCTACCCCCCCACCCCCCCCCCCCCCCCCCCCCCCCCCCTCCCCCTCCTAAGGTTTGTTCTAACATTCGGGAAAGTGACCGGAGTCCGTATTTTCGGGGGAGAAATACTTGTAGTCATAGTTAAAGGATAGTCGAGTTTTGGTCAAACTCAATTTGAGTAACCAAAACATGCACCATTACAGTACAAACTAATTTATAACTCCACCATGCTCGGAAAGATAAACACAATTACAAACAACTAAGTAAAAACCCGGTTATCATTCAAAAAGAGCCGTTACAACTCAAGAGGGTGATCTATAAAAACTCATTGGTTTCAAACCATTTTTGTTCACACAATTGTGCATGTGATGTTTTGTTAAAATAATGATTAAATAGATATCATCAACAACTATCTAAAAACCTCTTTTGAAATTTTTTGAAAGAAGTGTATAAGCATTTTATGTATTTTTTGTTTAAAGTCAAGATATCGCCTGGCCAGACGATATATAAATCAAATATTTTGAACTCAAATTTTACAACTTGGAGAGCATTCGAAAGGAAATGATTCTCATTTCACATGTGTTATTCAATGAAGTTTCAAATGGAATTAAAACAACCAATAAGTGTCAAGGGGCATTTGGGGAAGTACAAATACTCAAGTGTACCTTTAAGCCCATACAAAATCTTTTAAACTTCCTACTTCCCACAAACTGTAACAGCATGGAATGCGCTCCCCAATAATATCTTGGCTTCTACATCACTAGGAGCCTTTGCGGGAGCAGTTGCCTCAATCGGCAATTAATGGGACACCTCACCGGTTCCCCTCGACTCTACGTCCTGACTGATGGACCCTGTCGAGTACCCAAGTAGAAGTAGAAAGTAGAAGTAAACAATAGTTTCTAAGGTGTAGCCAGCTCGGATGGAAACAACTTTGTGCCCCCAATGTGCAAATATATTGTCTCCTCTTTTGTACTAAATAATGTTGCCCACTACCAAAGTGGTAACACGAATCTCGCTAAAAACGCGATCTAGTCAAATTGAGAGAAAACAAAGTCACATTCATTAAATTAGCTATCACATTTTGCAAAAGATTTACCTGGAACCGCATGAATTCCATCAAGTGTGTTTGGCAATAGTTGTATACTAAACACAATTTAACTACATTATTTTCCTCTGATCATCACAAAGTTGTCTCAAGATTGTTATGATTAGGCCCAATGACGTATAGCTAGTTTGGAGGCATGGGGGCATGTCCACCCAATAATTTGCCCCCAAACAATAAGAAACAAGGAGAAGTCTTTAAACAAAATAAAGACACAGCTCCAAAGTAAATTTCAAATAATATATCAAATCATATGATATATGGCTCAATATATCGATATATTAGGCCCGGTGACGTGTCCTCCCAATAATTTGGGCCCCCCACAAAAAATCAAACACAAGGGAGAAGTCTTTTAAACAAAATAAAGACAGAGCTCCGATTTAAATTTCAAATCATGTTATATATGGCTCAATATGTCGATGCGCTTTATCATGAAGTGACACATGTTTACCTTTAAGTTAGGCTAACTCTAGGTTAATTCGTTAGCTATGTGCAAAAACTGAAGAAGGGTTGGTTAAAAGTGTATTCCTGTAATCTGATATGTCCATTGAAATTCCATGGTAAATTAAGAAAATATGATCGATGTAATATGCTAAAATGCGAATGTTATTTGATAACTCATTGTACTGACTTTTTTACACAGTTTAAATTATCTAGTGGATAATGTGAAATCCGAACACTTCAATCATAAATATCTTTTAACTAAAGAGAAATTCGGGAATAATGAAACATGTTCCATGCTTGTATTGGTAATATGAGTACAGCCAGGCACGTGAGAACCGCGTGAGTTCTATATAGGTTTTGTGGATTTGGACAATGTTACTAGATCCCTTTAATTAACGCTGTAAAAATCAGTTTATTATTTATGTATTTATTCAAGTCTTCTTTAAATAAAAATACAGGGTAGAGCAACCTCAGTGGGAAAAACTGCTTTACAGGTGCGCCCTGTATACAATTATAAAACAAGTACAATCG